>CAUYRH010170679.1:0-17124 GCA_963574655.1 Perodicticus potto | reverse complement strand
GGGACTACAGGCACCTGCCACAACGCCTGGCTGTTTTTTGGTTGTAGTTGTCATTGTCGCTTGGCTGGCCCAGGCTAGATTTGAACCCGCCAGCTCTGGTGTGTGTGGCTGGCGCCTTAGCCACTTGAGCTATAGGCGCCGAGCCTTTAAGTCAGTTCTTAATCATAGCATTGGGAGTTTTAATGCATAAATTTCAAAATGCTCATTCAATTCTCAGGTTTTTTACTTAAGAAAACAGAGGATTGGGGCAGCACCTGTGGCTCAAGGAGTAGGGCACCTGCCCCATATCCCCGGGGGGGGGGGTGTGGGCCGGGCCTGGCCAAAATTGCAAAAAAAAAAAAAAAAAAAAAAAACAGAGAATGATATAGGGGAAGTATCATCCACAGTTGGTTTCATAACTGGAGAAAAATCCACTATACAGCTGTGGCCTACATTTGTTTAATGTCAGATAATTATCAAATCATAGGATAATTGTGATCAACCTGGCAGTCATTCTATGTCAGTATTAATTAAAAACTCAAAATGGACTTCTCTTTTGAAGAATCAAAAATATTTGTTAACTTAAAAATGAATTTCAACACTCACTTCTGTCATTGGGATTATAAATTAGTACAACTGGAACAACCCTCTGACAGGAAATTTGGCATTTCCTATCAAATTTAAAAGTAAACATACTCTTTGATAGAATCATTTCATTTTTAGGAGTTTATCTTACATAAGTATTAACACAAGAGCATAAATTCTATACGGATGTTCACTTTAGCATTATGTTATTCAATAACATTTATAAATAACAAAAAATCATAAATGTCTATTGGGAGGACAGTAGTTAAAATTATGGTATATTTAGGCTTTGAGGTACTATGCGGTTGTTAAAGGTTTTGGGGATGTCTATTTTTACTTCAGGAGAAGCAACTGAATGTATCATTTAGTCCCAGGACTGTGCAGTGGACTTTTCTGTGTTCAAATTTTAACACACTTAATTTTTAATTTTGCACCACTTAACAAGCTGTGACTATTAGCAAGTTACTTAAACTCATTTGTAAAGTGGATGTATTAATGGTTCTTACCTTACTGAAGTACTGTGAAAATTAAATGAGTTAATGTTTATTCCCTAAGTAAGTATAGTAAGCCCCTTCCTTTTTTAAAAAAGAAGTTGTACTACACTGTAGAATATGATTTGATTTATGGAAAAAACACTTAGGCAAAGAGATGTAGTTTGGTTTGTTTTAATTTTGTATGTACATAGAAAAAGGTCTGTAAGGATAGGCATTAAACTGTTAGCTGAGTTATCCCAGGGGAGTAGATGACTGTCCCTTTTTTTTTTTAGGCTAGTCAAGTGAAGCAGTGGGATCCTTTTTGCTTTTGACATCTTTCCATATTGTGATAACAATATGTAAGTCCCAGTATTACAATTTTTGAAACTTTTTTCTAAAAGAGAAAATACTAAAGCAAAACTTACTGTTATACAGTGATATAAATGTATTTTTGAATATAGTTTTTCAGAGATTTCAACAGAGTATCACATGATTGGATCCTGTTTCAAAACTTTTGTTGAGGGCAGGTTGAATTTAACCTATGAAAATCCCTAACAATTACATTTATTTTTCTACTATCACTGTTATCTTAAATCTTGTATATTAATTTACAAAGTGACCCCATAGGCTATCAGTGTTTTTTTTTTTTTGAGACAGAGCCTCAAGCTGTCACCCTGGATAGAGTGCCGTGGCATCACAGCTCATAGCAACCTCCAATTCCTGGGCTCAAGCGAGTCTTTTGCCTCTGCCTTCCAAGTAGCTGGGACCACAGGTGCCCGCCACAACGCCTGGCCATTTTTTGGTTGCAGCCGTCATTGTTGTTTGGCGGGCCCGGGCTGGATTCGAACCCGCCAGCTCAGTTGTATGTGGCTGGTGCCCTAGCCTGTTGAGCCACAGGCACTGAGCCAGCTATCAGTGTTTCTTAAACCCAGAATTCCCAAATTGCACTCAGCCATGATACAATATGTCCTTACTTGATGTTGTTTGAAACCTTGACTTTAAGTGAAATGAATGAAATCAGTTTTGCCATAGGCTAATTGAAAGAAACAATAGGTAAGTTTTGGGTGGCGCCTGAGGCTCAAAGGAGTGGGGTGCTGGCCCCATGTGTCGGAGGTGGCCGGTTCAAACCCAGCCCCGGCAAAAAACTGCAAAAGAAAAAAGAATAGTTCTTGGCTTGGCGCCTGTGGCTCAACGGGCTAAGGCGCCAGCCACGTACTCCTGAGCTGGCGGGTTTGAATTCTGCCCAGGCCCACCAAACAACAATGACGGCTGCAACCAAAAAAAAAAAAAGAAGAAGAAGAAAAAAGAATAGTTCTTGTGGCATATTTCTGATCACAAAATAATCACCAAACTTCAAAATAAAGTTCCTAAACATCTCTAACATTGAAATAAATGTGATCTACACATATTTAAGATAAATAAAAACAAGTTAATAATTGGCTTGGCGCCCATAGCACAGTGGTTATGCCGAGGCTGGCACATTGGAACCCGGCCTGGGCCAGCTAAACAGCAAAGACAACTGCAACAAAAAATGGCTGGGTGTTGTGGCGGGGGCCTGTAATCCCAACTACTTGAGGGGCTGAGGCAAAAGAATCACTTAGGCCCAAGAGTTTGAGGTTGCTGTGAGCTATGACATCATAACACTGTACTGGGGCAACAAAGTGAGACTCACTCTCTCTCTCAAAAACAAAAAATAATTGGGCGGCGCCTGTGGCTCATTGAGTAGGGTGCCCGCCCCATATACCCAAGGTGGAGGGTTCAAACCCGGCCTTGGCCGAACTGCAAAACAGAAAAATAGCCAGGCATTGTGGCGGGCGCCAGTAGTCCCAGCTACTCGGGAGGCTGAGGCAAGAGAATTGCCTAAGCCCAGGAGTTGGAGGTTGCCATGAGCTGTGTGATGCCACGGCACTCTGCTGAGGGTGAGAAAGTGTTTTTTTTTTAAACAACAAAAAACAAACAACAAAAAAAATCAAGTAATAATTATTTACCCACTTATTCCTATCCCTGCAGCTTAGGGTACAAAGCTGAGAACCCATCCTGGACAGGAGGATGCCATTCCCTTGCAGGACTCACTCACATACACTCCCAAGCTTAGACTGGGACCTTTTAGACGTGTCAGTTCATTTAACATGTGTATCTTTGGGATGTGGTAGGAAATCCAAGTACCCTGAGAAAACCCATACAGACCTCAGGAGAACACACAGCTCCACAGATGGTGGCCCTGGTTGGGAATCAGTTTTTTTTCTTGTCAAAATTATAGTGAAACAACATTGAATGAAATGACCTTATTTGAGAACCTGCTATATCTTGGAACACCATAGTAACCTCATGTGGACAAGTGTATTTTGAGGGAAAAGTGTTTGACAGTTTTGGGATATATATGGGATATTTGACATCTCTGGGAACACTGCTCAAACTACCAGTTTGAGATAGTGCACATGAAATTGTGCTACTACATTTTCTAAGACAACATATTTTCAAAAGTCTAGGTTTTGGGCTCAGTGCCCGGAGCATAGTGGTTACGGTATCAGCCACATACACTGAGGCCGGCAGGGCCTGGGCTTGCTAAACAACACGTGACAACTGCAACATAAAATAGCGGGGCATTGTGGCAGATGCCTGTAGTCCTAGCTACTTGGGAGGCTGAGGCAAGAGAATCGCTTAAGCCTAGGAGTTTGAGGTTGCTGTGAGCTGTGACGGATGTCAGGACACTCTACCGAGGGCCACATAGTGAGACTCTGTCTCAAAAAAACACAAAAAACAAAGAAAAAAATAGGTTTTGGGGGGTTGCTGTGATAAAAAGCAAGTACTGTGTAAAAATCAATGTGGAGCAGTGAATGGAAGGTGGCAGAGTTCAAAATGATTTTAAAGTTTGAGAAATTGCATAATGTCTAGTAGGTGCATATATCCTATAAATGTAGTTATTCAGTAATAAAGTATTAATTTCTTTCAACTTACATGTATTTTTCAAACTACTACTGAGTTACTAGGATACAAATACTTATTAGATTGTATAGATCTCACTATTTTGTAAATGGAACTGTTAGGTATTTTTTTGTTTAGGGGTTCCATGAAAAAATTAATGGAGACACTAAGGGTTCTGTGAACTGAGACAGTTTGGGAAACATTTTTTTGACTAGAACACTCCAAGTAAGAGATATATTTTCCAATAATCATATGAGAACGTAATGTACGTATGTGTATACACATATATAATGTAATGAAAGTGTCACTAAAGACCCTCACTACTTTTATTTATTTATTTTTTGAGATAGAGTCTCAAGCTGTTGCCTTGGGTGGAGTGCTGTGGTGCCACAGCTCGCAGCAACCTCAAACTTGTGGACTTCTCGTGGAGTGATTCTCCTGCCTCAGCCTCCCAAGTGGCTGGGACTACAGGCGCCCACCACAACGCCCAGCTATTTTTGTTGTTGTTGTTGCTATTGTTGTTTCAGCAGGCCCAGGCTGGGTTTGAACCCACCAGCCCCAGTCTATGTGGCCTGCGCCCTACCCACTGAGCTATAGGCACTGCCTCTCACTACTTTTATTTATTTATTTATTTATTTATTTATTTATTTATTTGCAATAAGCTGATATTTTCAGTTTACTTCTATTTGGCTTCAGGTGGCTCATGCCTGTTATCCTTGCACTCTTGCAGGGTAAGGCAGGTGTATTACTTGAGCTCAGGAGTTGGAGACCAGCCTGAGCAAGAGCTAGACCCCATCTCTAAAAATAGCCAGGCATTATGGTTGGCACCTGTAGTCCTAGCTACTTGGGAGGCTGAGGCAGGAGGATCACCACTGGAGCCCAAAAGAGTTTGAGGTTGCTGTGAGCTTTGAAGCCTGGGCACTCTACTGAGGGCAACAAAGTGAAACTCTGTCTCAAAAAAAAGATTCTGAGACTTACCAGTAGGAATATCATTTAGCAAACAGGTCTGGAGCACCTAGTGACTAGTGTGTGCTGTGTAAAGAGCAATAAAACATCATCTCTTACAGTATATATATGTCACAGTACAGAGGGGTAAGAGAAGTGGTAAAGTTCTATGGATCCACAAAGGGGAAACAACTACCTTAGTTAGTAAGGGCTTCCAATGAAAGAACAATTAGTTTTTTTATTTTCTTAAAAGATCCTCTCAATCAGATTAGTTAAGTTACTGAATGTGAATGGAATCTTAAAAAAAAATTTTTCCTTATTCTTTTCCCTCAAAAAGTGGTAAGTACATCTGCTTTTAAAAAATTCAGAACTTAAATAAGGAAAAAATGCATACTATCTTGGATCCTCACTTCTCCTGGGAGTTAACTGATATTAATAGTTTCATATGCATCAGAAAGCTTTGTAGTGGGTAAGCAAAATGTAGGCTTATTTTTAGGGCTTTTTTTTTCTTTTGCTTTTTTGTTATTCCCTGGTTTCAGATCTCATAAAGGAAAAAATTATGGATAACTTTACCTAGATTCTAATTCAGCTCTTTGTTTCCCATCAGTGTATCTTTGTTTTCTGTTATTGTTACCTGTCTTTTATGCTGCAAAGGCCAAACTAGTTCCAAAAGTTACATAGTTTCTTCCAGATTTCCTGGATTAGATCAGCCTTGTTTCTGTAAAAGTAGTTGGTCGAGGTTTGTATATTATATGTAATGTTACATGAGTGTTGGGAATTTAGTTGGAGCAATGTCTCTCTTAGAGCTGGAATGTTTTCTGCTTTTTCTAGCCTGGTCCTTATTAAGATTTACTGTTTGTCCATTTTATCTTGAGACTAAATAGCAGAACTTTTGCAGAGTTGATTTTCTTAACATTTCAGGCAGAGATGGTTGCTATATAGGATCTGATATACATGAAAAGAACCAGCTTGTAGCAAAGATACGGGAAATAGTCTCTTGGCCAGGAGTGGTGACTGAGCCCCTGTAATCCTAGCACTCTGGAAGGCTGAGGCAGGTGGATTGCTTGAGCTCAGGAGTTCAAGACCCTCCTGAGCAAGAGTAAGACCCTGTCTCTACTAAAATAGAAAAAAACTAGCCAGGAGTGGTGGTGTAGGCCTGTAGTCCCAGCTATTGGGATTGGGGGTGCTGAGGCAAGAGGATCACTTTAGCTCAAGAGTTTGAGATTGCTGTGAGTTATAATGCTACTGTACTCTACCCAGGATTGCAGAGTGAGAGTCTATCTCAAAAAAAAAAAAAAAAAAAAAAAAATCTCTGTAAGAGGCAGAATGAAATCTTTTCATTATTTTTTTTTTTATTCTTAGTCCTTGGCCCATTATAGGGGGCTGAGAATTGATCAAAACGAGACTGTATGACCGATAGAGTGCTGTCAATAAATGTGAAAGGAAAATTTGCTGGTAGGAGATATTTGAGAATTGGCTATTTCAAAATGACATCTTTCGTCTTATTTGTGTATATACCACTGGTATAGACTGTTGTTTCTCTCACTTTTTTGGTGTCAATACTGCTTTATACACTTGAGTTGTGGAGGACTCGAAGAGCTTTTATGTGGGATATATTGATATTTATTGTATTTGAAATTTTAAATGTAGTTACACATTTATTTAAAATAAAGAAATGCATTACATGTTAACATTTTTAATGAATAATAACTTTCTAAAATAAAAAAGAAGTAGCATTTTTTAACATTTTAAAAATCATTTTAAGATCTGTCTTAATAGAAGACATCTGGATTCTCATCTTTTCCTGCATTCAATCTGTTGTGGTATCATCTGTCCATCATGTGGCCTTTGGAAAACTCCATTATACATTCATAAGAGAATGAGAGTAAAAAAGACAAGTAATATCTGTTATGGAAATAGTTTTGACTTCAAAGACATCCCCTGAAAATGTCTCAGAGACTCTCAAAGGTCCTTGATGACACTTTGAGGACTGGTAGTATAGATTATAAATTGGTAGAAAAGAACCTTTTAGGTAACTTATTTACCTCATCTTGAAGTCACCTCTTCTAGCAGATGCTTCTGATGTATGCAGCTGGATGACTGAGATAGGGAATACCTCAAGTTTTTTTTTGAGGGACAATTATATTTGGCTTTTAGAGATGTTGAAATTGATGTTCCTTTGAGATTTCTGAACAGTTTGTATGTGGGTTAGGATATCAGAGGTAAGTTCTTGACTGGAGTTGTAGTATTCTTTGGCATAATAAATGGTATTTCAAGCCTTGGGCAAGAGTGAAGTCACCCAAGGAGAAGTAATAGTGTTAGAAGGAAACCTGCCCTAGGCTGAACCTTCCTGAATGTCAAGATTTAAAAGCTAATTCGAGAAGGGCTAGCTAGCAAAGGAGACTGAGAAGGAGAACCAGAAAAGTAGGAAAGTCAGATTATATGTAAAGTCAAGGAAAGAGTGTTTTGAAACAGTGGTCAACTATGTCAAATGATGTCAAGGGGTCCTTTAGGTTGATAATTGAAAATACTAGATTTGGAGGTGAAGAGGTTTTTGGTGATTTCATTTATTTATTTTATTTATTTTTGAGACAGAGTCTTACTTTGTTACCCTTGATAGAGTGCTGTGGCATTATAGCTCTAGCAGTCCACCTGCCTCAGCCTCTAAAAGTGCTAAAATTAAAGGTGTGAGCCACTGTGCGGCCTTATTCTTCATTTATTACCTTTAGTGAAATTGTGTTTTCATTTTCTGTTGGCAAGTTACAGTCATCCCTAGCTAACTTTTAGAAGTTGATTATCATTTTGAACTTTTATTTATTTTTGTTAATTTACTTCTTTTGGGACAGGGTCTTGCATTGTCATCCAGGCTGGAGTGCAGTGGCATCATCATAGCTCATTGTAACCTCAAAGTCCTGGATTCAAATGATTCTCCTGCTTCGGCCTTCCCAAGTAGCTGGGACTACAGGTGCATGCCGTGATGCCTGGCTAATTGCTCTATTTTTTGGTAGAGTTGGGGGATCTTGCTCTTGTATAGGCTGGTCTCAGACTCTTGCCCTCAAGCAGTTCTCCCACCTTGATTTCTCAGAGCGTTGGTGTCAGCCACTGAGCCCAGCCTATTTTGACCTTTTATTTATGTTTTACACAGTGCAAATAAAACTACATCAAATTTAGTTTCTTTTTTTTTCTCTTTTTTTTTTTACACAACGCAAATAGAACTACATCAAATATAGTTTCTTTTTCAGGTGGTGCCTGTGGCTCAGTGGGTAGGGTGCTGGCCCCATATACCGAGGGTGGCGGGTTTGAACCCGACCCTGGCCAAACTACAACAAAAAAATAGCTGGGTGTTGTGGCAGGCGCCTGTAGTCCCAGCTACTTGGGAGGCTGGGGCAAGAGAATCACTTGAGCCCAGGAGTTAGAGGTTGCTGTGAGCTGTGATGTCACAGCACTCTACCGAGGGCAATAAAGTGAGACTCTGTCTCTAAATAAAAAAACAAATATAGTTCTTTTCTTTTCTTTTTTTTTTGAGACAGAGCCTCAAGCTGTCACCCTGGATAGAGTGCGGTGACATCACAGCTCACAGCAACCTCCAATTCCTGGGCTCAAGCGAGTCTCTTGCCTCTGTCTCCCAAGTAGCTGGGACTACAGGTGCCCGCCACAATGCCCGGCCATTTTTTGGTTGTAGCCGTCATTGTTGTTTGGTGGGCTCTTTTCTTTTATCTTAAAAGGGGGTCTTGTTCTATTACCCCAGTCTGGTGTGCAGTGGTGCAATCATAACTTAAATTCCTGGGCTCAAGTGATACTCCTGCCTCAGCCTTCAGAGTAGCGAGGATTATAGGCATGTGCCACCCCTGGCTGATTAAAAAATTATTTTGTAGAGAAGGGGTCTCACTGGTTGCCCAGGCTGGTCTTGAACTCCAGGATTCAAGCTATGCTTCCGTCTCTGGGTCCTAGAGTGCTGGGGTTATAGGCATGGCGCCACTGTTTTCAGTCTCAAATATCGTGTCTCTCTTTTTTTTTTTGGAGACAGAGCCTCTCTTTGTTGTCCAGGCTATAGTGCTGTGGCATCAGCCTAGTTCACAGCAACCTCGAACTCCTGGGTTCAAGTAATATTCCTGCCTCAGCCTCCTGAGTAGCTGGGACTATAGGTGCTGCCTCAATGCTGGGCTCATTTTCCTATTTTTAATAGAGACAAGGTCTCTCTCTTGCTCAGGCTGGTCTCTAACTCCTGAGCTAAAGCAATCCTCCTGCCTTGGCCTCTCGGAGTGTTAGGATTACAGGTGTGAGCCACCCACCTGGCTGGCCAAATACAGTGTATTTTGTTCCTCATGTATTAGTCTTTAGTATGAACAAAGCACAATTGTTCATATATACTTTGACTTTTGCATGAAACAACTTGTTTCTCTATAAGATGCTAGTTAACCTCATAGACAATAGAATAAAACTCTTGAATCACTTAATAGTGAAAGTAATCATAAATTTTAGGAATTTTAAGAAACTTGTGGTATAGTAAGGAGACAGTGTGGTAAAGATGCCATGTAGATGTTCTATTACTGGTTTCTGAAAATTGCAAGGATATAAGAGGAGTGGCCCACCCTGGACCTTCAAAAACACTAATATGATCATGTTAGAGATCCTGAATGACCACATTTCCTCCCTTCAGTTTCATCTCTCTCCAGTGTTTTTCTCTAACACATGGGACTTTTTGGTTTCTTAAAATATGGTCTTGCTCTTTTTTGCCTCAGGACCCATTTGCATACAGTTTTTACTCCTTGGAAAGTGCTCTTTGCTAACCTTAGCTAACTCCTTTATCCACCATCCTTTACCTCTTACAAATGAAGATTTTTATCTCCCCTTCCTAGATTAAATGAATTCTTTCTGTTATATGCTTATAGCACATGCATTTTTTCCTATTTTCATTCTACTTACATTATTTTTTGTTTGTTTTTTGAGATAGAGTCTCATTCTGATCCTGGGTAGAGTGCTGTATCGTAATAGCTCACAGCAACCTCAAACTTTTGGACTTGTTTCTAATTTTTTTTTTTTTTTTTTTTTGCAGTATTTTTTGGCCGGGGCTGGGTTTGAACCTGCCACCTCCAGCATATGGGGCCGGTACCCTACTCCTTGAGTCACAGGTGTCACCCAAACTCTTGGGCTTAAATGATCCTCTTTCCTCAGCCTCCAAGTAGCTGGGACTAACAGGCGCCTACCACAATGCCCAGCTAGTTTTTCTATTTTTAGTAGAGATGAGGTCTTGCTCTTGCTCAGGCTGTTCTTGAAGTCCTGAGCTCAAGCAATCCACTTGCATAGGCCTCCCAGAGTGCTAGGATCACAGTTGTGAACCACCGCGCCTTGAGGGTAGGAACCATGTTCTTTTTCACTAGTGCATCCCCACTGGTTAGCACTATTGGTACCCACTACATATTTGGCAATCAGTAAATATTTGTTACGTGAATGATGGCTCAGGTCAGATTGAGAAAAAGGTTTTTTATGATTTTGGAAGGATTAACAGTTTGATGCAGCAATGAGGGACCAAGGAATTTGCTAAAATAACTTACCTGCTTTGTTTAGGAGCAAGGGGAGAGAGAATAAAAAACTTCATCTGTAGACAATTGTGAAAAAGTCTCATCCTTCACAGTGAATTTGATGATAGTTAAGGCACATGGATTAAAGGAGCATTCTCTAAAGAAATTTAAGTTCAGTGTAGTTAATCAAACAGGTTGTATTGAGGATAGGATCTATGTGGGAAAGCAAGGTGTTTTATGTTGATGAAATTTGGGGAGAGAATAGGGGATTGTGTTACGTAGATGCTGGCTGAATTTGAATATTATGAAAGACATGTGAATAACTGTTAAGAGATTTTTTACAAGTATGAAAGAGATCTGTATTTAATTTTCAGTTGTCACTTATTAGCTAAATGGCCTTGGACTAATTTCATAATCTGTTTAATAATGTTTCTTCATTGGTAGAGTGGATGTAGGGATGCTTGTCTCAGGAATTGTGATGGAGATTAGAAATAATGCATGCGCTGGGTGTAGTAGCTCACACCTATAATCCTAGAACTTTGGGAGGCTGAAGTGGGATGATCATTGGAGGTTAGGAGTTTGAGACCAGCCTGAGCAAGAGCAAGACACTGACTGTATATAAAATGGAAAGATTAGTTGGACAATGTGGTGCATTCCTGTAGTCCCAGCACACTGGGAGGCTGAGGCAGGAGGACCTCTTGAGTCCAAGAGTTTGAGATTGTAGTGAGCTATCATGATACCACTGCACTCTAGCCCAGTCAACAAAGTGAAACCCTGTATCCCCCCCACACAAAAAAAATATATATGTATAGTAACATATGGAAAACAATCCAGTATTTGGACCACATCAAAGGATGCAAAAATGGTTTTATAGTTAACTACTAATTGTCCTCATGGTCATTCCCAAAGTGTTAGAGGTCTATAATTTGTTGTCTGGTTTAAAGGGAATGTTGTTGTTCTGGAGCTTTGGAAGATGAAATGTTCTCAGGTAATGGAAGGATCCATTAGTTCTCTGCACTGAAGCTCTTCTTTATAGAATCAACAGTGTTTTTGGCAGCTTGAGGCTTCAAAGAATAGATTTGAAAATGATCTCTAGAGCTGTAGTTCTTTTTTTGAGACAGAGCCTCAAGCTGTCACCCTGGAGAGAGTGCCATGGCATTAAAGCTCACAGCAACCTCCAATGCCTGGGCTCAAGCGAGTCTCCTGCCTTGCCTCCCAAGTAGCTGGGACTACAGGCGCCCGCCACAACGCCCGGCCATTTTTTGGTTGCAACCGTCATTGTTGTTCGGTGGGCTGGGCTGGATTCGAACCCGCCAGCTCAGGTGTACATGGCTGGCGCCTTAGCCCGTTGAGCCACAGGTGCCAAGCCGGCCATCTTTGTTTTTAACCTGTCATCCAGGTCTTTGTCCTAGAGTTGCTTGAGAAAGCAGGCCCAGAAGACAAAAACTGCAGCAGTGGGAATGATTGGAAATGTGTGTGTGGGCTTGGCGCCTGTGGCTCAACGGGCTAAGGCTCCAGCCATGTACACCTGAACTGGCGGGTTCGAATCCAGCCCGGGCCCGCCAAACAACAGTGATGGCTGCAACCAAAAAATGGCCGGACGTTGTGGCGGGCACCTGTAGTCCCAGCTACTTGGGAGGTGGAGGCAGGAGACTCGCTTCAGCCCAGGAATTGGAGGTTGCTGTGAGCTCTGATGCCACGGCCCTCTATCCAGGGTGACAGCCTGAGGCTCTGTCTCAAAAAAAAAAAAAAGAAAAAAAAAAGGAAATGTGTGTGTGGGTCATTTAGGTGAGAGTAATCTTTTTTTTTTGTTTGTTTTTCTTTTATTTATTTATTTATTTATTTATTTATTATTGAAACAGTCTCACTTTGTGGTCCTCAGTAGAGTGCTGTAGTGTCTTAGCTCACAGCAACCTTCCATTCTTGGGCTTAAGCAATTCTCTTGCCTCAGTCTCCCAAGTAGCTGGGACAACAGGTGCCCACCACAACGCCTGGCTTTTTTTGGTAGAGACGGTGTCTTTCTCACTCTGGCTAAGGCTGGTCACGAACCTCTGAGCTCAGGATAATCCACTCAGAGTGCTGGGATTACAGGCGTGAGCCACCATGCCTGGCCAGGTGAGAGTAATCGCTATAAAAGACTTAAAACCTAGCTGCAGAGGTAGAGGAGGGTGTGTGTAATGATCTTAAAGTATTGTATTTTAAAAACTTTTTTTTGTTTGTTTTTTGAGGCGGGGTCTTGCTTTGGTGCCCAGCCTGGAGTGCAGTGTTTTTTGTTGTTGTTGTTTGTTTTTTGAGATAGAGTCTCACTATGTTGCCCTGGTAGAGTGCAGTGGTGTCACAGCTCACAGCAACCTCCACTCCTGGGCTTAAGTAATTCTCTTGCCTCAGCCTCCCAAGTAGCTGGGACTACAGGCATCCTCCACAATGCCTGGCCATTTTTTGTTGCAGTTGTCATTGTTGGTTAGCTGACCCGGTGGGTTTGAACCCGCCAACTGCATTGTATGCGGCTGGCGCTATAACCATTTATTTACTACGGGCGCTGAGCCTGGAGTGCAGTGTTTTGATCATAGGTCACTGCAGGAATTTAGGAACTCCTGGGCTCAAGCGATCCCCCTGCCTCAGCCTCCCAAAGTGTTGGTTATTACAGGTGTACGCCAAATCCACTGTACCTAGCTAAAAGGCATTTAAATTTTTATTTATTTATTTTTTACTTTACTTTATTTTTTATTGTTTGGGATTCATTGAGGGTACAAAGAATTAGGTTACACTGATTGCATTTGTTAGATTAAAGTCTCTTTTATACTTGTGTCCCACCTCCAAGAGGTGTGCCATACACTGTGATCCTCATCCCCTTTCCTTCTCCCCTCTCCTCACTATGTCATTCCCCTATCCCCAACCCTTGTATTAGGTCATCTACTGCATTCATTTAGAATTGAGTACATTGGATTCTTGCTTCTTCATTCTTGTGGTGCTTTACTAAGTTTATTTTTTAAGACAAAGTCTTATTCTGTCATCCTGGGTAGAGTGCCGTGGTGTCATAGCTCGCAGCAACCCCAGACTCTTGGGCTAGAGAAATCCTCTTGACTTAGCCTCCTGAGTTGCTGGAACTACAGGTAACCACCACAATGACCAGCTAATTTGTCTATTTTTAGTAGAGATAGGGACTTGCTCTTGCTCAGGCTGGTCTTGAACTCCTGAGCCCAAGCAGTCCATCTGCTTCTGCCTCCCAGAGTGTGACATTTAAATATTTAAATACAAAGGGTCTTTCCTATAGGTCTTCATTTGCCATGTATTAAAATGAACATATATGATAACTTTATACCTGAAGGTGTATTTTGACATGTTATGCCAGCATCTTAAGACTGATTTGTGCATTGTCTTTCATACTAGTTCACAGCATGTACCCTAACTTGTTTTAAAGAAGCCAAGCTTACTTTATTTCAAAAAATATTTATTATATACTCAGAATTCAGTGTGGTAAAGGTCTTTTTGAGTTTTGAGAGATAGGGTTAATTTTTTAGATGTGAAAAAGTGGTTTAATAATAGAAAATAAGTAAGCCCAGACTTACATTTTTTCAAACAATTAATCATAAACATGTGTGGTACACATTTGAATAGTAGATAATAAAAATAGGGAAGTTAAAGTGTCGGAGGAAGGTGTGGAAGTCAGATAAGAGATTAATATGGAAAACAAAGTAAGATAGATGGAAAAATATCATAGGAGGAAACAGGTAAATAGGAAAAAGTAAGGGAGAAAATAAGCTATTATTTGAAGGGAAGATACCAAATCTGTTTTTTTAGGAGTAAGTATAAGTGTTTCCTTAATTTAAAGCAAATTTTCTTTTTCTTTTCTTTCTTCTTTTTTAGAGACAGTCTTACTCTGTTGCCCTGAGTAGAGTGCTGTGTTGTCATAGCTCACAGCAACCTCAAACTCTTGGGCTCAAGTGATCCTCTTGCCTCAGCCTCCTGAGTAGCTAGGATGATATGCGTCTGCTATACCACCGGACTAGTTTTTCTATTTTTATTAGAGACTGGGTCTTGCTCAGGCTGATCTGAGCTCAGGCAACCCTGTTGCCTCGGGCCTCAAAGTGCTAGGATTACAGGCATGAGCCACTGTGCTGGCCTGAAAGCAGATTTTCTTAAGTGTAATTGTGTAAGTGAATGAGAGAGCCAGAGGTGGTAATACAGGAAAAAAAGTATTAAGAATCCTTCCTCCCCTTTCACTTCAATTTTACCTATAGGATTTTAGGAGAAAGAATGGTATGATTGGCTTTTAAAAGAGGGAATATATTAAACTTTCTGATTGAATTTATCAAACATCATCTAGGACAGTGTGTCTGGATTTCTAATTATTTCTATTTCCATGTTAGGATTGTGCCTCTGGATTCCCATTGGAGACTCTTGTATCTTAGAATCTTTGTTACTGTATTTCACTATAGATCAGTTAGAATTCAGGTCTGTTAAGGAGGGGCCCTACACATCATCATATTTCTAGAGTCAGGGAACTTGATTGCTGATAGACCCAAAATTCTTAAAAAGGCAGATATACTTGCTAACACTTACTCTGGTAATTAGCAGTTGCTACCTCTCTAGTACTTTCTGCAAAGAATCTTCTCAGGTTGGGATACACCTTTTCCCTTTAAGAAACACTAAAATTTTTTGTGAGGGTGAAGCCATGGGCTTAGTATTTAATCCTTTCTTTGAGTGGTAGTTGGGAGAAATATCTTCAATTTCCAAGTAGTTTCTGTTGTTCAGTGAATTAAGATGGCAGTGTTCACTTTCTCCAGTTTAACTGCTCATACCTGTTAATGTCCAGAGAGTGAATAAGTGAGTCTCCAATACAGTTTAATTTTTTACTATGTATGTATTTCTTAAACCATTTTTTTGCTTCATCATAATTAAGCTTTTACTTGGTGATAGCCAGAGCAAGAGCATTATCTTTTGCTTGTCTTCTGATTCATTGCACATTAACGATGTGCTTTTATCAGATGATTCCCATTATTTCCATGACATCATATACTTAGTTTATTATACATATGGCTATCAATAGCTCCTTTCTTTGCCCTGGTATTATCAGCAAAGTCACATTTTGTGTGTGTGCTTTGTTTATTTTACCATACATTCTTCTTCTTCTTCTTTTTTTTTTTTTTGAGACAGAGCCTCAAGCTGTCACCCTGGAAAGAGTGCTGTGGCATCACAGCTCACAGCAACCTCTAATTCCTGGGCTCAAGCGAGTCTCCTGCCTCCACCTCCCAAGTAGCTGGGACTACAGGGGCTGGCCACAACGCCCGGCCATTTTTTGGTTGCAACCGTCATTCTTGTTTGGCGGGCCCGGGCTGAATTCGAACCTGCCAGCTCAGGTGTACGTGGTTGGTGCCTTAGCCTGTTGAGCCACAGGCACTGAGCCACCATACATTCTTATACTTGCAAAATAGTATGCAAATTCCATTCCCTTGTTTTTCTTTCCATTTTCCTTTCTTTCTTTCTTTTTTTTTCTTCTTCATTTCTTTTTTCTCCTAGTTTACTGGCCTAGTGCTGCATGTTAATTGTGTCCTTTTTTCTTTCTTAGAAGTGGCTTGACAGCCTGTCTTTTTAACTACCTCTTCATCTTCTGTGATCATGTTTCTTATCACTTCTGTCCATCCACCCTAACTTCTTTTCCCCATTCTTCCTTCCCCTGTCAGTCCTGCCTTTGATTCTCCTCTATTCTTTTCCATTTAAATTGAGCTCATAGGCTTGGCGCCTGTGGCTCAACGGGCTAAGGCGCCAGCCATGTACATCTGAACTGGCGGGTTCGAATCCAGCCTGGACCTGCCAAACAGCAATGATGGCTGCAACCAAAAAATGGCTGGGTGTTGCGGTGGGCGTCTGTAGTCCCAGCTACTTGGGAGGTGGAGGCAAGAGACTCGCTTGAGCCCAGGAATTGGAGGTTGCTGTGAGCTGTGATGCCACAGCACTCTATCCCAGATGACAGCGTGGGGCTCTATCTCAAAAAAAAATAAATAAATAAAAAATAAAATAAAATAAATTGAGCTCATAACAGCTGCTGCTTTTTTTTTGCACTACAGAAAGTTTTTCTATATTTTTTTGTTTACTGGCCTGAAAGAAACAAAGATTTTATGATTTGTCAAGATAATCCTTGTGTCATCTTTATTAGGTTTTTGACTAACTGGAAGACTCAACTTTAAAAAGGTTACAGATGGGGGTGGTGCCTGTGGTTCAGTGAGTAGGGTGCTGGCCCCATATACAGAGGGTGGGGGGTTCAAACCCAGCCCCTGCCAAACTGCAACAATTGAAAAAAAAAAAAGGTTACAGGTGGGACGTAGTGGCTCGCATCTGTAATTCTAGCACTCTGGGAGGCTGAGGCTGGTAGATTGCTTGAGCTCAGGAGTTCAAGATTAGCCTGAGCAAGAGTAGGACCCCAGGGGCGCTGGCTACATGCTTCTAAGGCCTGCTGAACAAACAAACAAAGAGAGAATAGCTTGAGCCCAAGAGTTGGAGGTTGCTGTGAGCTATGACAACTGGGCACTATACTGAGGATGACAAAGTGAGACTTTCTTTTTTTTTTTTTTTTGAGACAGAGCCTCAAGCTGTCACCCTGGATAGAGTGCTATGGCATCACAGCTCACAGCAACCTCCAATTCCTGGGCTCAAGTGAGTCTCCTGCCTCTGCCTCCCAAGTAGCTGGGACTACA
>CAUYRH010170677.1:0-15439 GCA_963574655.1 Perodicticus potto | reverse complement strand
GTTTATGTTTGATCCCATTTATTTTCTTTTTCTCTGGGTATCATTTTCTTTCTTTCTCTTTCTCTCTCTCTCTCTTCCCCCCTTCCCTCCTTCCCTCCCTCCCTCCCTCCTCCCCTCTCCTCCCCTCCCCCTCCTTTCCTTTCTTTGCTTCCTTTTCTTCCTCCCTCCCTCCTTTCCTTCGGTCCCTTTCTAGACAGAGTCTCAATATGTCACCCTGGGTAGAGTGCTGTGGCGTCACAGCTCACAGCAACCTCAAACTCTTGGGTTTAAGCGATTCTCTTACCTCAGCCTCCCAAGTAGCTGGGGCTACAAGCGCTGCCGCCAGAATGCCCAGCTATGTTTTTTTGGTAGTTGTCATTGTTGTTTAGCAGGCTTGGGCCGGGTTTGAACCTGCCAGCCCTGGTGTCTGTGGCTGGTGCCCTAACCACTGAGTTACGGGCGCCGAGCCCTAAGTATAATTTTCTACATGTATTTTTCATCTGACATTGAGTCCCTGTATACCTATATATCTTAGTATATACTTTCTTTCTTTTGCCCTGGGTAGAATACCATGGCATTATAGCTCACAGCAACCTCCAACACTTGGACTCAAGTGATCCTCTTGCCTCAGTTTTTCTATTTTAATAGAGACGGGGTCTCGCTCTTGCTCGGGCTGGTCTCCAACTCCTGAGCTGAAGTGATCCACCTGCCTCAGCCTCCCGGAGTGCTAGGACTATAGGTGTAAGCCATGGTGCCTGGCCATGCCTAGCCCAATGTTAGCAATAATTCTCCTAAGTCAGTTTGGAAAGAATCTCCCACCCTTGATCTGATCACCCTCAATATCTGGTCTAATTCTTCATCCCCCACCTTTGCTAAGCCCTTGACCTGCTTTCAGCAAGAATCCACTACCTTTGATGTTTTCCTCTTTTTAATTTTCTATCTACTCTGCCCCTACATTCACCTCCTTGGCTATATATCCCCAATTGTCTTTGCTGTATTGACACTTAAGCTCCAGGGTATGTATTTTTTATTTTTTTATTTTTGAGATAGAGCCTCAAGCTGTCTCCCTGGGTGGAGGGCTATAGCATCATAGCTCACAGCAACCTCCCACTCCTGGGCTTAAGCGATTCTCCTGCCTCTGCCTCCCAAGTAGCTGGGACTACAGGTACCTGCCACAACGCCTGGCTGTTTTTTGGTTGCAGCCATCGTTGTTTGGCAGGCCTGGTCTGGATTCAAACCCGCCAGCTCAGGTGTATGAGGCTGGTGCCTTAGCTGCTTGAGCCATAGGCGCTGAGCCCAGGGTATGTATTTTTGAGATTACCATAGAAAATGATGTTGTATCCTTCTTGGTGTATTGTATCAAATATTGATATAAGCTCAGAAGGTATTGATAAGGCCATAGAGAACAGAAAATGACCTTAGGTGGAATTGGGGCGTGGGAAATAAGGATAATATATGAATACTTGTTCTTAGGTCTGTTATATATGTAAAGAAGGGAGAAGATCAATGTACAGATGGAAGTTGTTTTAAGTCAATGAGAAAAATAGGTACAAATAAGCTAAATTTTATTACATCTTTTAAATTAACCATTTCAGAATAGAACATTTGGATTCAGATGATCTGGCCAGATTTCCCGAAGTGGTGTTTGGGTACCTGTCTCCATCCATGGTTGTCATCAGCACACCAAACTCTGAATTCAATCCCTTGTTTCCAGCGGTGACTTTAAGAGATTCAGATCATAAATTTGAGTGGACTAGAATGGAATTTCAGAACTGGTAAGGTCAGAGGGTTTTTATTTGATTTTTTTTTTTTTGATCTTAAACTATAGTTTAAAATCCTAGGATATAAGTTATGTATATAGTAGAACCTCAATGAGTTGACCACCCAAGGGACTGTGGGTCTCAGGTACTTATTATGCAAAGGTATCTGTAGTGTTGACACAGAGACAAGGAGGAAAGTTTGGGGCTATGAGATTGAGTCTTATGCCCCTGACCAGGGTTACCTCCTGAGGGTTGGTTGTGTCTTCTGGTATAATTGCAAACCCAACAAGTAGTTGGGTTGTAGCCCTTGTGGTCTCCTTGTCCCCTCCCCGCCACCCCGTCCCGCATCTCCTTCCCTATACATTTCCTTTTTTCTATACTCTTGTGGTAACTTGAAAACTGACACTATCATTGTCTCAACTGTTCCAAGAAATAAATACAGTAAGCCCCATGATATGGATAGTGTAGGAATTTGTAACTTCCAGTTATTTCAGTGCATTGTATTCTGCTAACCAGAAATCATGTTTATTTAACAACAGCTCTAAGTTTGGAAAAATGATTCCTCTCCTTCTTCTCATTTCAGGGCTTTACATGTGGCAAATCTCTATAATTACTCTGTGGAGTTTACTGGAGTGGGAGCACCACCAGCTGGTGCTGAGAGTGTTGGATTCTGTACACAGATAGGCGTCTTCCGGAAAAATGGCGGAAAGGCAGTTGAATTGTGTGTCTCAGAGCAGCATGCTTATAAAGTTGTGAGTGTTCTTTGGGGGGCAGCTATCAAGGCAAGAAGCATGTTTATTAGATGAGATGGGGTGCTTTCAGGGTGGTATGGCTATAAACTAGAAGTACATTTATTAGGATGGTGAACTCTCTTTTTGGGTATGAGGCCCCGAAGTTGAGGTGAGTATGAATGTTCTTATTTTGTGGTTCAACTATGAGAATCCTTTAGGCCCTGTGACTGTTGGCAGGCGTGATCCACATTGTCCTTTGAGACCTCCTGGCTTTTTGTCCTTTCTCAAGGAATATTTTATTTTGTTTATTTATTTATTTTTTTGAGACAGAGCCTCAAACTGTTGCCCTGGGTAGAGTGCCATTGCATCACAGCTCACAGCAACCTCAAACTCTTGGGCTTGGGCGATTTTCTTGCCTTAGCCTCCCAAGTAGTTGGGACTACAGGCAGCTGCCACAATGCCCGGCTATTTTTTGGTTGCCGCTGTCATTGTTGTTTGGCGGGCCCAGGCTGGATTCGAACCTGCCAGCTCAGGTGTATGTGGCTGGCGCCTTCTCCACTTGAGCCACAGGTACTGAGCCAAGGAATATTTTAAGGAATGATCTGCTTGAGCTGTGTAATCTGTTAGTGTTATCAGCCCTAAAGAAGAAAGCCAGCAAGCTCTTCCTCCCGAGCTTGGCCTCAGGGAACTGAGTCTTCATAAGAGGTGGGGTAGGGGAATGAGGTAGCGGGAGAGGAGAGGAAGGAGGGGGACTCAGTGTATGGCACACCTCTTGGGGGTGGGACACAAGTATAAGAGAGACTTTATCTAACATATGCAATCAGTGTAACCTAATTCTTGGTACCCTGCATGAATCCCAAACAATAAAAAAAACAAAACAAGACCCATACCTTACCTGCAAAATGGGACTATCCAGATATCATTTTACAGAGGTTTTTTGCGAAAATCAGTGAAACTAATATTGGTAAAATTGGAGCCCTATGGATGAAGGGTACTTTGCTATGGTGCAATGACTTGGAGTCACCACATATTCATGGACTGGCAAAATTGCAAACCATAAAGCCAAACAGAAGGCATCAGCTGTGCAATTGGAAAGCAAGTGCTTTGGCCCCCATTCTGCATCTCAGAGTTGAGATCTAATCAGAGGCATGGAAGAAAAAGACCTCGGAAGAAGTCATCTGGAATCACGTGCGTGGATGGACTGGTTTGAGTAACAAGACTGGGCAAAGCCCACAGTCGTCCCTGAGGTGCTGATGAGTGACAGGGAGAGAGTTGTTTTGGTTAATAATACAATCTACTTGCCTCCTGTAAACACAGCAGCAGCCTACTAATTTGTTAGAAGTGAATTAAGGTTGTTTACAGATGTTTTAAAGTAACTGTCAGAGTGAAAAAAAAAAAGTTCATACTAAATGAGACCACTCACCTAAGTTGGAGTGCTGTTTATTTTAAGCTGAGCGCATAAATAACATATTGAAATAGGAAGGGTGATTTCAAGCCTTAGAACATGAAGCCTCCTGTTTACTGTCATTGGGCTAAAGAGAATTTAAACAGTTCTGAAGCTCTTTGTCTGTGAATGCAAGGCATGAAATTAACTTTAATTCCATAGTTAGCAGAAATCATGATTACGGCAGCCTTGTTGACTTGTCTCCCCCTGATCTGGGTCTTCTCTGCTATGCAAGACAAGTTGTGGCAACAATGTTTGACACAAAGACCTCCTTCCTCCCCCACAAAGTAAGCCTCGGGGGAAACTAGCTGGGCCCCTGAGTCAGTTTATTCTGGATATAAAGAGGAATAGTGGAAATATACTGGCTTAGGTTCCAGGGGTTCAAATCCTGACTGCTGGTAGCTCTCTCTCTGAGTCTCACTTTCTTCATCTGTAAAATGGGAGTAATAGCGTCGTCTTCCACTAATTCACAGGAAGGCAGTGAGATTACCTTGAGCTGATCGTTGGGAAACGACTTTTAAATGCTGTCAGGTGTCATATGTGAACAGGACAAGATAAATACATGTAATGCTAAGGCTGTATTCTCAAAGATTTACATTAAGAAACTCATTTCATCTACTCAGCAGCCTTGTGGGAGAGGTACCATTATTGTTATTCCAATTTTATGCCTTTAAAACCCAAGCTCAGGGAAGCTAAGCAAGTTGCTGCATCATCTCACAGCTAAAAGATTGTAAAACTGAGATTCAAACCCCAGGCAATTGGGTTTCCAGGGTCTGTACTTTTAACTATTAGTTATTTGGGAGAATGGGTTAAATTTTTCCCTTATATGACTGTGCCTCTGAGTCACGCACAAGACAATGAAACATCATTTCTAAAAGCCTGCACCAAATTTAGGTTAAGAAAATGGGGTCTGAATTCTCCATCAGCAACCAGGCAGAGATATGGGGGCCTATGTGGATTAATGATGTTTTATGTATAAAGAGCCTGCTGATTTCTTAGATGAAAAGACCTGAGTGAAAAGACCTATTACTTGTAATGCTCTCAGACACAAGAAACTCGATTCACTTTTTGTCCCCTTAAACTTGAAAGCGTGATAGCCTATTTGCAGAGTATAGGGAAAGTGTTAAGAGAATGAATAGACAATGTATGGAATGTTTAATTTTGCACGATTACATATCGTATGTGCTGAAGTAACTGAGGCAAACAGAAATGCATCAGAGTATCGTGGCATACCTATTTCATATTTTTTTTTTTTTTTTTTTTTTTTTTTTTTTTGCAGTTTTTGGCTGGGGCTGGGTTTGAACCCGCCACCTCCGGCATATGGGGCCAGTGCCCTACTCCTTTGAGCCACAGGCTCCGCCCTATTTCATTGTTCTGATGGAGACTTCTGGGTTTTATGGTCTGCTATAGGACACTTTGGGCTAAATCCTTATTAAGCAAATGAACAAAAATGTGTTTGCATCATTGAAAATATGTCATTCGTACAAGTGCTTTTTAAATGTCTCTCAACATTATATTTGAATTACAAAAGAACAAAGAGCCTAAACTGATTAATGGAAACAAAAATGATGTGAATTTGCAGACCTGTCCCCCTGAAATATCCTCCGTCAGTACTGTGGTGACACTTAAAAGTTGGAGTGGAGAAGAGTAGGTTGTGGGGGCTGTCTTGCTTTGGATTTCTGAATGAAACAGTCCAAAAATAGGATCATTTCCATAATCCCAGGAAAATGGATGGATTTATGAGAAGTAATCAGCTGAGGGAAAGAATAAATTCTGCAGTTTCAAATTCTAAATATCTTGGCAATTGCTACTGTGCTCTAGCACTTGTTAATACAATAAAGTAATTGCATAATTAAATACACTATGGAATTAAAAAAAAAACAAAAAACTTTGAGCCTTCAAGTTTTTCAGACGTTTTTGGTTTAAAGAAGAAAAAGAAACACATTTTCCTTTTAACTGGACCATGTTTTTTCCCCCACCCTTTCCCCTGAACTATCAAGTAGGAATATTGGGTTACATGAATAATTAGTAATCTAGCTGGGAGATGGTGGACATTAGAATTAGACAGCAAACAGTTAATGTCTATGCATAAATAGTTTGATTCCCATTACAACTGAGGAATTTACGATTAGTAGGAATCTGACATGCATCCAGTATGTACATTCAATTCTTTTTTTTTTGACAGAATCTCACTATGTCACCCTCGGTAGAGTACTGTGGCATCACAGCTCACAGCAACCTCAAACTCTTGGGCTTAAGCAATTCTCTTGCCTCAGCCTCCCTAGTAGCTGGGACTACAAGTGCCCACCACAATGCCTGCCTATTTTTTGTGGCAGTTGTCGTTGTTTAGCTGGCCCGGGTGGGGCTCAAACCTGCCAGCCTCGGTGTATGTGGCTGGTGCTGTAACCGCTGTGCTATGAGTGCCTAGCCTACATTCAATTCTTGTTGTAAAAAGTTATGGATAGCTTTGGAAATTTTCCTGTTCTAAGTGTTTTTTCCCCCCCTTCAGGTTTTTACGGCCGCATACCCAAGTTTACAGCAAGAAAGGTTCCTCAGACTCGTCATGGTCAGTGAAGTGTCCCGACAAGTGGAAAGCTTGAGAGTGAGATATCTGAGGAGGCTGAAAGAACAGAGGGACAGAGAGCTGGGTAATGAGCCAACAGACGCTGGCCCAGAGGCCCCCATGCTATGCTTTGGACCAGCCTTCACAGAGGTTGAAAGAGACAGGATAAAGAAGTCTCCTAAACCTTTCTGTGTTGGAAATAAGTTCTTTGTGCCCCTAAAAAGACTCCTTGCGTATCCCAAGTTGAACCGCTTATGCATTAGTGAAGAAAGGATGAGATCGGTCATTGCTAGTTCGCTGATCTTGAGCTGCGATGGCTCCGCAGTGGTAGTTGAGCTGTATGATTATTTTGATCATCTAGTTGATTTTTGAGCCATCCTTATTTCCTGAAACTCAGGATCTGTAATACAGTTGGGCTGACTTAGAATTTCATTTAGACTTTTTATATAGTCATAACTCATGTAATGTTAAGTTTGAACACTAGTGTCTACATTTCAAGTTGGTGGACAAATCTGCATGGTGTATAGCCGGATTGCTGTAAACCCTGAGAAAGATACCAGGGTCGAACAGTGGTGTGTTTTCTTTGAAACTGGACATTTTCCCTTATGTTTTCTAAAGAATAAAGTAATTGGCTGTGGTGTAATGTGTTGATTTTGAACTTACCTATAAGTTTGGTGTTAGAGCCATGAGTTGAAGGTGATGTTCAGAGAAAATTATTAAATATGCTGTTGTAAAGCCCATTCCCATGGGGTAAGGAAAAAAAGTAGCTTTAAAATCTTAAAGCTTAGGTGGCTCACACCTATAATCCTAGCACTCTGGGAGGCTGAGCCATGTGGGTTATTTGAACACAGGAGTTCAAGACCCTGTCTCTACTAAAAATAGCAAAACTGAGAAAAGAGGTTCGCTTGAGCCCAAGAGTTAAGAGGTTGATATGAGCTATGATGATGCCATCGCACTCTACCCAGGGCAACAGAGTGAGACACTTGTCTCAAAAAAAAAAAAAAAAAAAATTGTTTAAAATCTTCCTAGGAGTCTGTCTCCTTTGGGTCAAATTCTAACCTCTGTAATAGCCTAAAACATCACACAAAACAGGAAGGCAGGTGTTTTTAGGGCAGAAACTTCACGATATATCTACCCTCTTCTCCAGGAGCTTTCTGGTTGTAATTAGGGTGAGTAGCACTAATGGGTGAGAGGTAAGCGGACAGAGCACTCTGGCTCTGCCACCGTAGGAAAGATGTCTGTCTTGCTTATTGTGGCATACTTGTAGTACGTACCTGAGGGACAAAGAGGTTTGAGCTCTAGCTGCCACTTCCATGTTCTAAAACCAAAAGGAACAAAAGAGGGGCCAAAGGGCACATTCCAGCAGTCTTGTAAGGTTTGCTGTAGGTTATTATGGGTATTCTCTACTTCTTGTTGGCCAGAATGAAGTCTTATGACCACACAAAGCAGCAATGAAAGCCAGGATATGTGGTCTTTATCCTGGAGGTCGTGCCCACTCAGTGGTCTGCCAAGGAACAAGGAGAGAGGGGACAGAGTGGCAAACAACCAGCTGTGCCCTGACTGGAGCACCCTAACCAGAAACGGGCTCTGTGCTGGTGCAGAGTTGGTGCCTGGGGAAAGCCTTCTGGGGGCAGTTATCCTCTAGCCGAGTCTTAATTATTTTTTTGAGCTTTAATAATTAAGTAGATGGGGCCAGGCATGTGCAAGTCTATAGTCTCAGCTACTCAGCAGGCGGAGGTGGGAGGATCCCTTGAGCCCAGATGTTGGAGGCTCCAGTAAGCTATGTTCATGCTACTGCACTCCAGCCTTGGTGACGGTGGGAAACCCTGCCTCCAAAATAATGAAAAAATAAGTGGGGGAAAGACAATGTGGTTTGGGGCAAGAGAATGAAGGGATTCTGGAAGAGAAGAGTCTTAATCCCATAACCACTGCTAACCAGCTGTTTTCTCCTTGAACTTCATAGACTGCTCTATTGGCTATCCCCCATGTACCTACATTGATTTCTCCCTCTACCCTGAATGCTCAGATGTGCACATCGTCTAGAGCAGTGGTTTTCAAACTTTCTAATACCACGTCCCTTTAACACAGTTCCTGTGGGTCGTGACCCACAGGTTGAGAACTGCTGATCTAGAGAGATCTGTACTCATGCCCTGTATCACCCATGTGCTGTCTGCACTTTTCTAAGCCTCTCACCCTAAGGAAATCTCTTATCATTGCCCTTCTGTGTTAGAGCCAAGGTTTCTAGCTAAGGCCAGTCCTTTTGCCTGTTTTCCAAAGTTAACTTTGTTCAAGCGTAATCACTTGAACCTCCACCTGGAAAACTTCAGAGTAGAACCTCCATAGCTGACCCTCCCTGCACTGACCACGTCCTTAAATTGACCTAATTTTCATAGAACAGACATGTACCACACTTATGTATCAGTCTAGCAGGCCTAGTTCCTTATGTTGGCCACCTCTGAGCAGTTTGTTACAGCCCCTTGGGTGGTCAAGTTATGGAGGTTCTGCTGTACTCACGACAGCCATGGGGCTGAAACCACTCATAGCCCTCCTAGTCTATTTCACTGTCTAGAGTCAACCATCAAAGAAAGGTTTCTTATTTTCCCAATTAGCGACAAGTAGACTAGTGACCTTTTTGGGGATAGACTGTTCCTTTTTTCTAGGAAAACTACTTGAATGGGTCACATAGTTTGTAAACGCAAGGCAGAAGACTCAAGAACAAACACTTAAGATGTCTTTGCTCCAGGGAACTAAACTGCGCTGTATGGCAAGGAAAAATGTGGTTAGACAGGAGGTGGAGTTTTACCTGCAGAATTTTTTTTTTTTTTTTTTTTTTTGAGACAGAGCCTCAAGCTGTCACCCTGGATAGAGTGCCGTGGCATCACAGCTCACAGCAACCTCCAGTTCCTGGGCTCAAGCGAGTCTCCTGCCTCTGCCTCCCAAGTAGCTAGGACTACAGGCGCCCGCCACAACGCCCGGCCATTTTTTGTTTGCAGCCATCTTTGTTGTTTGGTGGGCCCAGGCTGGATTCGAACCCGCCAGCTCAGGTGTACGTGGCTGGCGCCTTAGCCCGTTGAGCCACAGGCGCCAAGCCTACCTGCAGAGTTTTGAGAGCACGTTCTCCCCACTGCTGCACAGCCCCCAGACTAGATGTGAGATATGTATTACAAGGTATTCCTTGGAACCTCCCTGACTCTTGAGATTTGAGTAAGATTTGCCTCCAACTCCTATTTCCATGACCCAGGCTATTCCAAAACCCTTTGAAATATTTCTGTGATCTCTTAGAAGCTTACATCATCATAGCACTCCCTTCAAGTTCAGTGTCCACGCAACTGAGATGTAAAATGCAGCTTTTCTTCACACAGCAGCAGTGCCCAGCTCACCTCTTTCTGGGGCTTTTCTTGCTCTTCCCATCCCTTCCCCTCCTCTCTTCTCTGATTTCTCACCTTCTTCTACAACAGGCCCAGCAGCTTAGCTCCCTCATGTTGTTCTCAGCCCTCTATTCTGTCAATGGTTTGCCAGGAAAGAGTTCAACAGAAAGGCAAGCCCTGAATTAGAGTTTGGGTACTTGTAACATAAAATCTTTACCTCTGCATACCTGGTCTTGTGAGATTGTGTGGAGCAGCTGACAAGAAGCAAGGGACAGCTCTGACAGCAGTAGCAATGTGGAATCCTGTGAAGACTCAGAAAAGTGGATATCTGCCTTCATGGAGCAGGCTAGGTGCTGACTGCAGAAAACATGACATCATTATATATGACGCACATCCTCAGGGGTATCTAGAAAAACAGAACACTTAGGAAAACTGCTGAGGTCTAGCAAACAAGCCAGTAGGAGCTGGACGTTAGAGAAATTCGGACAGCGAATGTTCAATAGAGGTTTTTGAAACCAGCAGCATGCCAGCTATATACCTTTTATCTTAAAAATTAACAATTCATGCCCTCTATTTATAATCTGTTGGCTTCTAATGTTCCTGCCGAGTCGCATGTACTCTTTGAATATTTTTTTGTCTGCCTTGCTGTAATTATCTTGTTTCTTCTACCTGTTCCATTTCATTCTATATGCTGTGACTCAAGCTAAAATTAGTCAAATTAAGCTATGCTTATTTTATCATCTTTCCCAGAAGCACTGCTCCCTGCTCCTGCACCTCACCCTTGACCCATCAGAGCTTTGGCTTTCCCTGAATGGACCCTGTGTTTTCCACTGTAGTGTCTTTGTCTGGGCCCACCCGTTTGTATGCCTGGCTGCCTACTCAGGGCCTTGTGGCAGAAATGGTCATGCAACTGTCTTTGAGTAGCTGGGACTATAGGCACCTTGCCTAAGATGTATTTAAAAATAAGTATTTAAAATTATTTAAAATTATTACTGGGACACATTAACTCCACCAATGATTTCCTATCTGTCATACAAATGGCAGAGAGATTTCATTATGTGCTGCTACAGATAAGCGGTACGTAGGTACAGGAGTGAAGACATGAAAATAAGTGAAAGGGAAAGGGAAGGATGGGTGAGAGGGAAAGAAAGAGGGAAAGCACTGGGTGTTAAGGAAAGGTGGGCTGAGAATTCCATGCAAGAGATGTGGGCAAGGTCTGAGGGCTCAGATGAGAGGTCCTGCCAGGTTCTACTGTGATCTGGTACAAAAAGTTACCCTGGGGGATCCTGTATGATTCTACGTACTGGGGAGGGGTCTGGAGGTTTCCCCTGGAGTGTCCATACTCTGCTCTGACGATAAACTGGGTTGCCATAATCTTTTATAATCTGCACTGTCCAGAGAGGTCCTGATAATCTGCAGAGAAAGATGTGTGTTCACACTCATACTAAATTGTAGTTCTCTACTAACTTTAAATTGATATTATTATTATTGTTGTTATTATTTTTAAGACAGAGCCTCAAGCTGTTGCCCTGGGTAGAGTACTGTGGCATCACAGCTAACAGCAACCTCCAACTCTTGGGCTTAAGCGATTCTCTTGCCTCAGCCTCCCAAGTAGTTGGGACTACAGGCGCCTGCCACAATGCCCAGCTATTTTTTGGTTGTAGTTGTTGTTGATTGGCAGGTCCAGGCTGGATTCGAACCCGCCAGCTCTGGTGTATGTGGCTGGCGCCTTAGCCACTTGAGCTATAGGTGCCAAGCCGTAAATTGATATTATTCTTTTACTATCAGCAAAGGCATTGCTTTTCCTCTCTGAGGTCATTCTAGTTAAAGGGAAGCACAGTCTAGTCTCTTAGTCTCTTCAAGAGTAGGAGTGACACTGACTATCGTTTGTTAAGTGACAATCGAGCTGTGATGGTGGCACATTGAATAACCATCTGTGTGGCCAACACTAGAAGTAACGTAAGTATGTAGATGCTTCACAAAGGCAGGTTTTGGCTCAATAAAACCCTGAGTGCCTTGGAGGTGGCATACCCTTAACATTAGCAGATTAGTGCTCTTCGCAATCCAGCAGAGTGGGTAGTGTTATCTCCATCCTAGGTTGGAAAGCAGGTTCAGAGGGGAGTTTGTACTCAGACTCAAAGGTTTGTCTCACTCCCAAGCCTAAGCCGTGGGCTGCCTAAAGGTTCAAAGACACGTCTGCTGTTGGAGGTGTTCAAGTCTGTCTTATGTCACCTGGTAATAAAGAAAAGGAAACCCTTAGGGAAAAGTTACGTTGCTCTTCTCACTTGTTTTCTTACCTTGGCACAATTTTCTGACGGTCTTAGCTGATAGTTTAAAATATAAACAACATACAAACTTTTAAGATATAATCTTTTATTGAACATATATAAGACCTTTACATTATTACAAACACTTTACAAATAAAAAAATTAATTTTTGTAAAAAAAAAGGAAACATTTCCTGGTTTTATCACTGTGGAGTTCAAACAAATGTAATATATAATATAAATATGAAGGTCATTCTCCAAGTATTAGAACAAAATACTGATGGAATCACTTCAATAAAGTTTTGCATAAACATTTGCATGGTTACCCACACACTATGTCCACTTCCAAAATATCAAACACATGAGAGAAATATGATCCCCAAATAAGATATATTTCAAAAAGACAACTGAATATACTCAAAAGGTCTTCCCTTGCATGGGATTTGGTCAATGAATATTAGCAAGAGAATTTTGCTATATACTTAAGATAAACATTTGAAAAATGCAGAATACATTGTGTAAATTAAAATTTTTATCATTTTTGTCTTATGGGGAGTACACAGACTACCCACACGAACATTTAAAATACACTGTGTACACATTATGGGAATCGCATATATAAGGGAATAAGGCCTTTATTTCCAGAGCAGTCTTAAAATAGGCTTAACATAGATATATTACATCCTTTATGTAGTATTTTAGACTTCATATGCTTTAACATTTTAGCTATTAATATTATGCATAGTACCTAAGCCAACATATGAGTAGTGGTCTAACACAGTACTTGATTATATTCACATGATGTACCATCTTGGAGAGCTGACCAAGTTAAAGACCTGTTAAGAGAATAAAATGCAACCCTGTCCCCTGAGCCCAGTCTGTCTCTCAGAGCACCATGATATATACTGGAAGCCTAATACTCGAAAGTGTGTATTTCAGTGAAGTATTAAATAATGCGGTCAGCTTGGGCTGGCAGAGTGGTCCACTTAGCATGGAAAACCGAAAGTCTAAAATCCCCTCTGCATGTTTTATTAAAACCTACTGCTCTCTGAATTTGCACATGTTCTGTCTGGAGTCTAGTTGAAGATTTTTTTTTCCTTCTACCGAACAAACAGACTAAGTGGTTGACCTCTCTGGTGCATGCTTTTGCACAAAAAGGATTTCAAAAGAGTCTAGTCTGGATAGTATTCTGATATTATTCTGGATTAGTAATCTAATCTGGATATTATGCTGGACTGAGATAATGGAGTTCAGGATTCTTGGTCAAGACTTTTTCAGATCACCAGTATTAATCCACATTAGTTATTTATATACAGAAGCCTTCAAAAACCCCTGGAAGAGGAGTCAACCATTAAAGTGTAAGCTGATGGCCTTCTCTGCCCTTTAGGATCCTTCACATCCTGTCTGGTCTCAGTCACTAGCACAGGCCACAGGCAGTGGGTCTCCTGACTTGCCTGTGCATTCTCCCAAACGAAGTATTTAAGACTCTTCCTTATCTCATTATAATTACAGAGCTTTAAAATAGCATTAGTCTTTTTCTTTAGGATAGAAGGAAAAAAAGTGTTACATACATCTACTAATTTTCTAAGACTGGGTAATCTGAAACGACTTTCATGTTTAAAAATCAGTTTCATAAGAATCTAATTTTTCAAATCCAATTTTCTAAACTCAGAATCAAAAGTGGATTTTATTTAATAAGCAGACTTTCTTCAATAGGTATGTGGTTAAGATATTAACAATACACACTCTAGGAAAAGGAAACCGAGAAAGTAAGGCAGATCCTCAGGCAACTCTTAATGAATCTTTTCAAAGGACTGTACTAAAATTTGAATGCAAAGTATGCCAGTGGAACACAGAATAAAATGAATCCACTGAATCCACTGAATTTCACTGACTACAGAGCATATAGCTAAGAGCTCTTTTTACTTCCTAATCGATGTTTCTATTTGCTCAAATATTTGCTATATTTACTACTACATAAATTGAGATATATCCGGTGGCTGCTAAATCTATAAAGGTATGATTTTTATGCTTTTCAAAATCTCTCCACATTTAAAAAAATTCTTACCATTTTAAATATGAAGAACCAGTCCTATATTAATATAAAGGTAGAGGGCCAAGGGGCAGGATGAGTAAGACAGGGCACTGCCCTGATTACAGCACCACTTAATATGTCTGATGAGGAGCCTCCCTGAACGCCACTTACAGTCTAGCTCTATCATTTTTAAGACGGCAAATCATTTGCAGGAGCACTAATAAAAAATATAGCCTAGAAATAATATTTTGAACATAGAAAAATATGTTTAAAAAAATGTCATAATCTCTCTTTACACAGTATCTTCCTAGCTCTATAAAAACTCTTTGATTTTTTTCCATAATATATAATGAACGGATCAGTTCATGTGAACAGACAGCAAATCTTTACCATTTAAGAGGTCAGTGCTCTTTTCTTCAAAATAAATCTTAAAAAATAAAAAGGGTAACTTAGAATTCAGAAAGCCCTTTCTCTCAATATTCAAAATATTATGAAACAGTAACAGTAGTGTCATCTTTAAAAAATTTTTAGGATCTATTTGTTAAAATAGTATTGGATTAACGTAGAATACCCAATCCTTAAACTACTTAAAAAAATAAAAGTCCTAACATTAACTTTTGAAATTTTTCCAAACCTCTACATTTGGATATTAAAATAATATAATTTCTCCCCTACTTTGTCAATGTGAACATTCCTAGACCACAGTAATTCTATTCTGACATATTGTCTTTTGGGGGGCATGATTTTGAAAGTATAAATTGGGGAATTTCTGGTTCTACACAATCTACGTGTTTTCTTCATTGAGTGATTTCTAAAAAATTTAGAACTTTCCCCATGGAAACTATTATGTAAGACCAGAAAAACTCTCTAAGGTTTATCTGATGTGCTGTTAATGGGATCCATGCCAGATATTCTTATTTTAAAAGCTGTATTTGATAGACATTGCATTCTATTCTTGCCTCAAAACAAAGAACTTTTTTTTTGGAGACAGAGTCTTTTATGTCGCCCTCTGTAGAGTGCTATGTTGTCACAGCTCACAGCAACCTCCAACTCTTGGGCTTCAGTGATTCTCTTGCTTCAGCCTCCCAAGTAGTTGGGACTACGGGCGCCCACCACCATGCCCAGCTATTTTTTTTTTTTTTTGAGACAGAGCCTCAAGCTGTCACCCAGGATAGAGTGCCGTGGCATCACAGCTCACAGCAACCTCCAATTCCTGGGCTCAAGCGAGTCTTCCTGCCTCCACCTCCCAAGTGGCTGGGATTATAGGCACCCGCCACAACGCCCAGCAGCCGT
>CAUYRH010170672.1:0-15136 GCA_963574655.1 Perodicticus potto | reverse complement strand
TTTTGAGACAAAGCCTCAAGCTGTCACCCTGGATAGAGTGCTGTGGCATCACAGCTCACAGCAACCTCCAATTCCTGGGCTCAAGCGAGTCTCCTGCCTCTGCCTCCCAAGTAGCTGGGAGTACAGGTGCCCACCACAATGCCAGGCCATTTTTTGGTTGCAGCCGTCATTGTTGTTTGGTGGGCCCAGGCTGAATTGGAACCTGCCAGCTCAGGTGTATGTGCCTGGTGCCGATCTTGAATTTTTTTTGAGTCTTACTCTATTACTTAGGGGTAGATACAGTGCTGTCAGCCTAGCTCATGGCAACCTCAAACTCCTGGGTTCAAGCAATCCTCTTGCTTCAGTCTCCCAAGTAGCTGGGACTACAGCCATCCACCACAATACTGGGCTAATTTTTCTATTTTTAGTAGAGATGGGGTCCTGGTTTTGCTCAGGCTAGTCTGAAACTTGAGTTCAAGGAATCTTCCTCTCAGCCTCCCAGAGTGCTAGGATTATAGGCATGAGCCACTGTGCTGGCCTAGATTTAATTTTGGGAAAAAAAAAAATCCTTTAGGATATGATACAAGGTTATGAAAGATTCTTAATTTCCTTGAAATAAGACACATTTGTAAATGTTGTTTTTCTCTCTGCCCTCGGAAGAAAATGGAGCCTACTTGTTATGTGTACCTACTTCAGGTTGGATTGTCTTTTCAAGATCTACAGATAGCAGTTTCCAGTCATTTATTCTCATGAGCACTGGAGAGCAGACTGGCCTGCATCAGATATAGGGTCAGAGGATTGAGGAGTTAAGAGTAAACTGGTTTGAATGTAGGTTAGGGCCCAGCACTCGATGGGGCAGGAGCTCCTCTAGAGAGATGACGAAGGTAATCTTTGGCTTCTATAGGTTGGAAGTTTGATAACATGTGTACCATAGTAAGGAATTAACTCCTAGTTTCATGACTAAAGTAACAAGTCATGCTCTGTTGCTGGAATAGCTTGTTCCTCAGGGTTAGGCTTTGAAAAACAAACCCAGTAAAAAGTATCTTTATTCTCATATTTAAAAAACGTTTTTTCTATGATGATGCAATAACAATACAAAAATATCTTAAACACTACAATGGTCCTTGTTTCTTAAAACTTCTTGCAACGTGACATTAGAATATGTGATCTTTGGGTTCTGAGAAACCAGTGGCTAAAATAGGAACTAAAGCCTTTTCCTGAGGGATGTGAGTACACGGACAGCCCTTTTTCTTTGGATTCAGGCTATGTACAGTGAGGAGGATGCTAAAAACAAAGTTAATTTGAACTTGTTTTTCAAGGCTCAGGGTCAAAGCTTGGCTCAAAAATAGACTAAGTAGGCTGTGGTAAAAACCTGTTCACCACTACAAGAGTTTTTCCAGGCTCCTTTAGTTGTAATGGTCCTCCTCTTTGCAGGCCCATAGGGAAATTAAAGCTGGCCTGGTTTCAATGTTAGAAGATAGGCTTTAGCCTGAGGTTTGGGGGTTGCTCTGTCTCACAGCTACCTATGAGCTAGGTAGACTGCCATGGATGAGCTGGAAATGGAACTGCAAAAAAGTCTTAGGGAATGAGAAGGGGTGCATGCCAGATTTGGGCCACGACTGTTTTCAACTGTAACTTGTCACAGCTAGTGACAAACCTGAGGTCTTGGGGTCAGGGCTTCTTAGGTTGATGACTTTATTTTGAACTAGAGCCAGATAGCCCTTCCACTCTCACTGCTTTGATAGGATCGTGTCATGTTATTCTTACTGCCTAGGTTGATAGGCCTAAACTTAACCTATTCCATTCCCTCCCCTAAGCTTCTTGCAGGCATCTGAGAACATCAGAGGCTTATGAGTAGCAGCTGGTTTTCTGTAAACACAGTATCTCCATTCCCTTAAGGGAAGCATTGTCAGCTTGAGCTTTTTGTGGTTGTCACCATGCTCACATGTTTTGATGAACCAGCTTGTTCATGGTCCATGAAGTGTCTGGTATAGGGAGCGTGTGGCAGTGGGTGATAGGGAAGGCAGGGTAGAGAAGGTAGCTGGGTTTAGGCTAGCCCATCTGTGGCCTGTAGTAGAAAAAAAGGAGGCAAAGGCTTTTGGCTAGCAAGACAGATGGTAAAAAGAATAGATACTGTACTAGCTGCTTATAGGTACAAGGGATGCACTTAATCAGATGACACATCAACACAGATATGATTCCCACTATTCAGAGCAGTTTGGATCAACAGCCTCAGGTTTAGGCAGAAGTTGTTGCAGCCTCTGAAATCTTCAGGGTCTGGACACTGAGATGGCGTTCACAGGACCCCTAGCTAGTTTCCACGTGATTTGGGCCTCTGTTGTGTCCTCTCAGGTGATGAGTCCCTGGAGGAAGCCAGGTGTCCTGTGCCTGCTAGGCCGCCTGTCTCTGAGATTCCTGTTGCTGTACCTGTGTACTCTGCAGAACACTGTGGGGCATTTGTAGGGGCACTGAGGCTGGGAGGCTGAGAGCAGTGGAGAGACCTGGGGGTGTAGGTGCCAACTCCTCAGGGCTAGAAAACAGTTCCGTAGGGACGCAGGGCAGCAGAAGATATGAGGGCAAGTCCTGGGGAGTTGGGGACCCAGGACAGCCTAGAGCACTGTCATCGGAAGGAATGGGGCTGAGGCAGCGGCCTTCTCCGGGTAAGTACCGAATGCATTTCTTTTTCCTCCTAGGAATAGTGAAGAGAGTTATCTGTAAACAGAGGGTGAATTCACAGTCACATACCACAACCAAAAAGTTCTGTCTTTGCACCAGGCTGGCTGATCTCTTACCCCCTCTCCCCATTGTTTGGGTGATGGATGTGTCAGTGCTCTCTGACCAGAATCAGCACTGCGACTGTTCTTGGCCTGGCCCAAACCTAGTACAAAGTGCAGTTCTTAGAATAGCCACACGGTGGCATGAGGGCCTTCTGTAACTAGGTTTGTACAGGGCTGCCTCCTGTGTCCACTGAAGCCATCACCTAGTCTAAACCTTTGAGCTTCTTCAAGGGGCTACAATTCCTGTGCCGCCTTTGCTAAGCAATCTTAGTCCTCAGAGCTACGTTAAGGGGAAAAGTGAATAGTGACTTGTCTCATCCTTTACCATACTAGAGTCCTCTGGGTTAGTTAGTTTCTGAGTACCATGGAATAGAGGGAAGAGGACGCCCTCTGAGAACAGGCCTGTTTCCCATTGTACACACATTTGAGTACATACATACTAAAAATTCCTCTTTGCTTTTGGACAGGGAGAGTGGAGGACTCACTGAGGAGCTGGACAATTGTTCTTTAGAGCCAGTGACCTTACTACCTTGGTCATGATTCTGCCAGGCTTGGGCCTGAACCTAAATGAGGCAACTTTAACCACTGGTGAATAAACATTTTCAGGCTCACAAATATTCCTCTGTTGTGCATATGATGAAACACAGAGGCTTGGTGCCATAGGGCCCTTTGCCTAACACAGACCAGGGCTACCCATGCTCCTTTCTAGCCCTCTGGTCAGTAGGTACAAGATAGCAAGTGAGGGTGTTTTAGCCACTGAGCCTTGCTGTGATAGGCAGGGTTCTGGGCACAGGGGAAGCACTGCTTACATTGACTGATCCTTAGTTCCCTGCCCTCTCAAACTCAGTCCCCCTAGGGGGCAGCTTAAGCAAGAAGCCAATTACAAGACACTGTTAGAAGTGCTTTGACTGGGGGACTGTAGGAGCTCAGGTACCTCATCCAACTTGGGAATTTCAAGACTCTGGGGGAGAAAGGGTCTCTTAGCTAAGATCTGAAGGATCAAGATAGCAACTAGGTTATTAAGGTGGTTATGTACTGCTGTCACTGTGTTTTTCTCAGATTTAAAAGCTTAGGATGGTGCAGGCAGGGATCCTAACTTGAAGTGAGGTAGCTGGTGAGAGTGGTACGTGAGAAATTTACCTGTTGAGGACCAACTAGGCCTGACTAGCACTAGGGCCACCTCCTTGAACCTGCCTTGTCGAACATTCCTTCCACTCTTCCTTCCATTTAGACCCAGGTGATCGCCTCCATAATCTATATTCAGTGTTTACTTCCATTCTTAGTGGGTATGGATTCCCCAATCTGGGTATGCTAGGGGGCTGAAGGGCCAAAGGAGTGGACCATAGCCCCAGCAGAACATGTATAGAGTCAAAGGAAGCAGCTTGAAGCAAAAGGAGAATGATGGTGGGGACAAACCCACCTGCACGGACCACACCAATCCGTCTGCTGGTTGAGGCCAAAGCGAGCACGGCATTTCTTAGGCGAGCCAGGGTCTGCGCACAGACATGCCAGAGGAGCAGAGCAGGGCAGAAGGTGAGCAGGTAGGCAGCAAGGCAGAACAGGGCCCAGAAAGAAGAGGTACATCAGTGTTAGCCAGTTATAGATACCCCACAGCTCCCATAGGCAGAATAGGCCTCTCTATGGCACAGCCAGTCCCACGGGGAGCCCAGAGCTAGGTATCAGCAAAGGTGGCTACCTAGCTGGGCAGGGGAAGTAGTGGGAAGAATGGTAGGGGTAGGGGAAGGGGTCCTCTCAGGATGGCTCTTCTCTGTAGCTTGTGGGCTCCTTGCAGCATAGAGGCTGCAGGATAAGGACCCAGAGAAGTCCATGAGGATCCAGCCTCTTATGCATTAGGGCTACACATTCCCCTCTCCAACTTCCTACCCATTTTATCTAGCTTTTCTTTATTCTTGTCAATGCTCAATCTGGCTGACCAACATTCCTTCAAGAGATAAAGCTAAGCCTATTGCTTATGCCTGTTATACACACTTCCAGATAAAAGGCCCATTTTTTACCTCAGAGAAAAGGGCTGGGGACTCTGCCCTGCCCTGTCCTAGTCCTATCTTCCAGCTTCTCCATGTGGCAATCTGAGTTACCAGAGTTGGGGGTAGAATTCACCCACAGGAAGAAGGCCTGCAATGGGGTATTGGTCCTCCTCTAACATGGAGCGCTTTGCATGGCTATGAAAAATGGGGACGAGGTGGGTAACAAATTGCCAGGCTTCAGCCAGCAGGCTGTGTGACTACTGAGCCTAAGCATGGGGCCTGACTCAGCTGGTACCTGGAAAGAGAACTAGCCAGGGTGCATTATTTGTGTTATACATCAAACTATACAGTGAGTTGCTCACTAGCCTCTCTGGTAGAGGCTAGCTATAAGCAGAACTAGCAGAGGTGGGGTGTGGGGGCACGGAAGGGCAATATACTGTTTGCTACATGAACTGGCTTTAGCTGGTCTTCCCTAGCACTTGGCATAGCTATTTCTTGTATGGAGACCTATCAGATGCAGCCTAGTCCCTGAAGGCTCCTGGGTGAGTACTCTCCCTCTTTGGGCCTTGAAATGAGGGCATGGAGAAGAGTCTCCACTGCTGCTAAGGGAAGGCCTCACCTGTGGTGGATTCTTGGTGCTTTTCCCTTGACCGCCTTTTTTTCTTTCCCTGTAGGGAACAAAAAGGATACTCAGATCTGGGAAGTGGATACTTGGATATCTGTAGCCTGCTGCCTGGCCTGGCTGCCCCTGGGATTCTGGGAATATAGGTCCCTCCTACTGTCAGGCCCTGGTATTTCCTGATTGTAGTTCTTGTTAGGCTGGTGTGGGATTGCAATTTTGGGGCTGCTCCCTCTCCCAGTACCCATGTGGCCCAGTCAAATACTGGGCAACAGCCCCACATGTGAGTGCATTCTGGAGTGGGGAACAGGACGTGGGCTTGTCTTTAGGGGGTGGTTCATCAGCCTGGACCCTCCCTGTCCTTCCTTATCTGTGCCTTCAGAACAGTAGTTTTACCCTCCCTGCTGAGGTTGTGCGTTAGGGCCAGATATCTCAGGAAGCCCTACCCGCCCCTTCTTTGTGTCAGTGGCCACTCACGTAGTTGTCCCGTGCCGACCAGCCTGGGTATAGCTGCATATGCAGCTGCCTCTCCTTGCGGGCCAGCTCATAATACTTGGCCTGCTCTTCACGCGACAGCGCATGCCACTGCAATAGGGGAGCGGGGCAGATGGAGTATATCAGGGAGTCAACAAGCTGCACCAAGGTGAAGGTGATCAGGGCCATCCCTGCCAGCCCACTCGCCCATGGCCTTACCCTGCGTCCCAGGATCTGATTGATGGCAGCACTCTCCTTAAGTGTACACTCTGCAATGACCTTGGCTCTCATCTCCTTCATGTATAGCATGAAGGCATTGAGGGGCTTCTTGATAGTTGGCTTCTTGGCCTCCTTCTCCACCTTGGACTCTGCCTGTGTTTTCCTGAAGGGCACATACCCAGATAGCTCAGGAGCTTCCCTTCCCCCCCACCCCACCCCATGCCCACCTAATGGTAGCACCTTCCTCTAGTTGGGTCCAGTGTATGCCTAAGTATATGACACTAGGGTGTAAATGGAATCTTTTAGCCATTCTTCCCCAAAATAGGTGAGCAGAGAGCTAAGTAACTGTTCCTTATGGGAATACTGTAGCCAAGTGGGAAAAGCATGTGTTAAGAACATTTCAGCCCCTCCTTTCTTGGCTGAAACAAACTCCTTGTTCCTCAAGCACCTCCTGAAGATCAAAAAATGCAGTGATCAGAGCCACAGGACAGTTTGGCCAAGGGCCTCCTGAGCCTAGTGGGAGTCATGTATATCCTGGCTGACAAACAGATCTACTCACCTGCCCATCCCACACTTTCTTGCTTCCCTCCCCCCATCATGTCTTTTCACTCACAGGCTGCGGTCATAAGGCTGTAGCTCCTGCTTCCCTGAGGGGGGTACAATGGCCGGGTGGGGGATGGCTGCGGGATGACCGGGTACACTGGAACCTAGCATCAAGGATGGGTGGGTGAACCTAGAGGCAGGAGAAGAGTTAACACTGAGCTAGGAATTATAGGCCAGACCTTTCCACACACACAGAGGCCCCTGCATAGTAGTACACAAGGACACAGGTGAACAGATACCATACTCCCATTGGGCTAGACATAAGTACACAGATAAATACAAATATCTGCTCCCAACACATCGCACAGACACAATGCAAAAATCTACATATATACCATTCAGGTGGTTGGTTGCTCACTAAGTCCCAAGTAGCTTTTGAATCTGTCCCCTTTTCACATCCTATCCTTGGCAACCCAGCCTCAGAAGCCTGTGACTGCCGTAGGGAACTCTCACACTCTCAAGACCCCTCCAGACCTCTATACGATAGCCAGAGTGACCTTTAAAACAATACCTGAATGATCCTGACCTGTTCCTGATGAAGTTCCCCTACGACCTGCAGAATAAAACTCAGGCTCTTCCTGGGTGGCGCCTGTGGCTCAAAGGAGTAGGGCACCGGTCCCATATACTGGAGATGGTGGTTCAAACCCAGCCCCAGCCAAAAAATATATATATACATATATATAAACTCAGGCTCTTCCTGGGGGCCTGCATAGCCTTATATAATAAAGCATCCCTGGTGACATTTCTAGCCCGATTGCTTCCCTGCTGCTTTCCATTCACCCCCACTCCCAGCCAGCCTCAGTTACTAGTGTTTCTTTGTCCTCTCTCAAAACATACAACCCTCTCTTTGAAGCTCTCCCTGACCCATCAGACTTGGCTGGGGTCTCCTTTGAGCTTCTCCATCACCCAGATGGCCCATTTAGCTGCTGCTGTGGCTGTACCTCCTACCCTGGGCTGTGAGTTCCAGCAAGGCTGGAAATGACTGCCAAATCTCTTGCTGTTGCATACCTAGTTCCAGATCTGTCACTAAGAGAGTGCGCTAAGTGAAGGGACACGTGCCTATGTACTTCCCATTTCATTGTTATTTTTTTGAAATAGTCTCAAGCTGTCACCCTGGGTAGAGGGCTGTGGTGCCATAGCTCACAACAACCTCCAACTTGGGCTCAAGCTATCCTCTTGCCTCAGTTTTTCTATTTTTAGTAGTGACAGGGTCTTGCTTTTGCTCAGGCTGGTCTGGAACTTGTGAGCTCAAGCAATCTACCTGCCTCAGCCTCCCAGGGTGCTAGGAATACAGGTGTGATCCATTGCACCTGGCCCACTTTACTTTGATTTGGCAGAGACCATTCTGCTCCTTAGTGCTTACACAGGTGTGTTATCCCTAAGCAGGTGGTCTCTACGAGCCTGAGGTTAGGGATACTTATGTAAAAGATGTGGACTCGGGTACGGCACCTGTGGCTCAAAGGAGTAGGGCACCGTCCCCATATGCCGGAGGTGGTGGGTTCAAACCCAGCCCCAGCCAAAAACTGCCAAAAAAAAAAAAAAAAAGTTGACTCAGCAGAGTTCAGAGATGCCCAGAACAGTCCTGAACCATCTTTGGTGAATACACATAGGCTAAGCCATGTGTGCATGCAGTGCTCTGCTGCCCAGTATGGCTTGGGCTGAGACCTCTTCTCACTACCTTTGCTCTCAGGCACAGGGTAGCAGGGGGGCTACAGAATGACACACAGACAGATGGACAAAAGACTAACACAGGGCAAGCACTGGCCTGGGCATGGCCTTGTGTGGGCACTGAAGCCTGGGCGACAGGAAGCAGGAGCCTGGCTGCAAGGTAGGGGACTCACCTTGGGTAGGGGGTGCCAGGGGCTGCAGTGGGGGCAGGGAAGTGCTGTCTATATCCGCAGGAAGGGGACAAGGGGTAGAGAGGAGGACTGGGCCTGTGGTTGGGAGAGACAGCTGTTAGCAGTCTGGCTGCTGCGACATGGGGAAGGACTTCCTCTACTTGGCCTGGGCTGACCCAAAACTGGATACACGGGCCACTGCTGGGACCAATCCAGTGTGTGTTTTGAGGATCTGCCACCAGGGGGCAACTTGAGCTGCACTTCTTTCTATAGGCTTGCACTGGTGCTTAAGAGATAGAAAGGGCGGCTTTGTATCTACACAGCTTAGCAGGCCCCCAGACTCCTCTAACCTGCCTCCTAAGTTTCCTTGACAATACAAGGTTGATACCCTGTTCTAGGGTCCTTGTGCCCACTGTTATTTTTTCCCCCTTTCTCTGTCTCAGCTGCTTGATTCAGAAAGCACCTACTGCGGTTTTTCTTCTTTTTTTTTTTTTGAGACAGAGTCTTACTTTGTCGCCCTCGGTAGAGTGCCGTGGCATCACACCTCACAGCAACCTCCAGCTCTTGGGCTAGGGCGATTCTCTTGCCTCAGCCTCCCGAGTACCTGGGACTACTGGTGCCCTTCACAACGTCTGGCCATTTTTGTTGCAGTTGCCAACTGCTGCTTTAGCTGGCCGGGGCTGGGATCGAACCCATCATCCTCGGTATATGGGGCCGGCACCCAGAAAGCACCTACTGTTGATGCTAGATTGTTCTGCCCTACTCTGTCTGCTTCAACTTCTGTGCATCCTTTCAGATTTTGCTTAGCTAAGTGACCCTTTCTCCCCCAAAGTCTTGAAATTCCCAAGTTGGATGAGGCACCTGTCTGGGCTCCTACAATCCCCCAGTCAAAGCACTTCTTTTTTTTTTTTTTTTTTTTTTTTTGAGAAAGAGCCTCAAGCTCTAACCCTGGATAGAGTGCTGTGGCATCACAGCTCACAGCAACCTCCAATTCCTGGGCTTAAGCGAGTCTCCTGCCTCCGCCTCCCAAGTAGCTGGGACTACAGGCACCCGCCACAACGCCCGGCCATTTTTTGGTTGCAGCCGTCATTGTTGTTCGGCGGGCCCGGGCTGGATACGAACCTGCCATCTCAGGTGTACATGGCTGGTGCCTTAGCCCGTTGAGCCACAGGCACCAAGCCAGTCAAAGCACTTCTAACAGTGTCCTATAATTGGCTTCTTGCTTAGGTTGCCCCCTAGGGGGACTGAGTTTGAGAGGGCAGGGAACTAAGGATCAGTCAATGTAAGCAGTGCTTCCCCTGTGCTCTGAACCCTGCCTATCATAGCAAGGCTCAGTGCAGAGGTGGCTAAAACACCCTCACTTTTCTCCTCCCAGCCAAGCACTACGTGGTGGGAACAAAAAGCACAGAAATCTATTTGCCCTAAACTCAAATCTCTTCGTCTTCAGAACTTCTGGCCTAGGGGATGCTTTTGAGAGTCTGGCCTAGTGATTTGTGTCCACAGAACTCTGTTCTAGCCTAATCAGGCTGGGCTCTGAGCATTCTCTCTCCACTTTGATCCTGGGGTACTTGTGGGGTAGTTCTAATTTGTATTCAGAATGGAGCTTTGTCCAGGGAGAATCTGAAAATAGAGTGTGCTACATAAGTAAAAAGGGGCAGGTGGGCCCCAGGTAGGGCCTATGACTTGCCCTAACTCTGGGAAGCCAAATTTTTCTTGCTATTGGGTGACTGCCCCAGTCCAGAGAGGCTAGAGATGTGTGCAGGTCATACTGTGGTTGATGAGTAAAGTGCCAAGTAGCCTACTCAGCTCCAGTGAGGACAGGCCTATTGACCCCCAGTCAGGCCTTTTGACTTGAGTGTCCAGGCTGCCTTTTCCTGGCCTAGCCTTAGGAGACTCTCCAATCAAGCTGTCAGTTGCTTGGGTACAAGCAGGCACCATAAAGAATTCTTGGGCAACTCAGTAAGGAAGAGACCAACCAGCAGCAGGCACTGAGGCCAATAGGAAGTATAGGAAGTTGTCCATCAGGCAACTGAGAAGCATCAGCCTCTCTGGTGGCCCTCATGCTGAGCAGGTTGGGTGAGTCACCTTCCTACTCAGGCCTACCTTTTCTTCCTCATGTACTTATGGCTCTAGAAGTCCTTGAGCAGCCCAGAGTTCTCCCCTCAGCCCAGAAGGGACGAGGAGACCAAGTCTCTTAGTCACTGAGGAGATTTCCTGGCAGGGCTGGGATCAGGAGCCAGCTCTCTTACCTCCACAAAGGGAGTGTGTCAGGCTACCTGAAGAATGCCAGGGGGCCATGAGGACCCCTGCCTCAGAGCCAGGTTGGGGTAGAGTTGCTAGCCAGCCCCTGGTATCTGTACAGAGCTGGCAGCAGGATGCTCAATGCAGAAGAATGGAGGAGGGAAATGTAAGTAAAGGCAAGTATGACCACTGCAAAATGTCCCTTTCCCACTGGGCCCACACTCACCAGCTCACAGTGTGAGGGAGCTGTCCCATGGTGCCTGGTGTCAGAGAGTAGAAGCCAGAGAGGTCAGAGGTCTGCAGAGGCCTATGAACTCCTGTAGGGGAGAGAGAGGCTAAGTAAGTGCACTGGCCTGACCTGGCATGCCACATCAGTTAATGCACCCTAGAGCCTCTGACTAAGATCCCACCCCCTTTTGCTAGAGAACTAGACATAAACTGGTTTATTCAAGACTATCCCAGTGTAATGATAGTACCTCTTTGAATGGGAAGCCAAGGGCAGAGTGGTTGAGTGAGTTGCCTAAGGACACCAGTTGGCTAGTGGGTAGAGCTGAAGTCACTCAGGAATGTGCGACCAGGCTTTGCTACTTCCTGGTCCACTATTGGTCTTCAATTGGGGCCTCTGCTGGGAACTCCAGCCTGGCTTGGGGAGCCAGGGCTCCACTGGCCCCCCAAGATTAAGTCAGCAGGTTTCCCACAGCTGACAGTGGTGGATTTCAGAATGACTTTGCCTGAGGCTGAGGTGAATCAGCCATCATAACCACCACTTTCCATTTTCTCACTGGGGGGAGGGAAAGGCTACAGTTTCACAATTACCAGCAATGCATAATTGCCTGCTCCCATACTGGCAGTGGGGGTTACCGCAGGATTTAGGCTCCTACCTCAAACTAGAGCCTTCAAATTTTGACCTGTCACTACTTCCCCTTCTGGTGCCCTCACATACCCTTATTCCATCTTTCTGGTATTTTCCTTGGGCTTATGTTTGCACAGCTCTAGGTTCTCTGGTTATTAAATGGTCTACTTGGTCTCAGAAGCCACAGACTGGTCTCATTGGGCCCCATCCTTATCCCAAGCTTGTACCTTGCTTCTGGCTGATGTCCGCAGGTGTAGGCGTGGGGTGTGGGCTGCTGAAATGTTCGTAGAGAGGAGAGAGTTGGGGGACACCATGATGGGGCTGACTGGCTTTGTTGTGCTGAAAAACGAGAAGGAGGGTGGGTGAATGTAAGGAGTCTTGAGGGAGTAATGGCACAGGGGTGGGGATGTGCAAATAGGCAGAGTCCCAATGAGCTGTGTGTGGGTAGTCCAGTTATCAAAGAAAAGTGGTGGTGGTCAAAACCTTTAGGGAAGGGAGTACCACCAAGCCATCCTGTCTAGTGACTCTGCTTTTCTACCCACCAGCTTCCAAGACTCTGCCTAAGTATCCCCACCTCCTAGAGACCCTCTTGGTCTTTCTGGACACTCAATTCCAGGAAATCTATCTCCTCTTGTCCAGGAAACTTTTCCTGGCCTCATCTCTTAGATTTCCAGGCTTCTCTGAGGACTCACAGCTTTTGGGGGGCTGGGAGGGACATTTCTCATAGCTGCCAGTCCCTGGCTGCAGACATGGTCTAAGACCTGGCCTACTCCAGGACAGCCTCCTCAAGTCCCCAGATTGGTGGTAGAGTCTGACCCTTGGTCCGGTCTGTATCAGGCCTAACAGGATTTGTTGGTAAGGGCTCTGTAAGGGCTCTCTTAGTCTCCTAACTCAGGGGAGGTAAGGCCAGGTGGGGCCTGGCTCCCTCCAGGGACAACCTGCCCAGCCCCCTGCACTTCCTGTTCCATCAGCACTGCAAGACTCCTAATTATCACACTAATTGGATGACTGTTATGAGATGACTCAGTCAGCAGGCTGGGAATGGGGCTCCCCACACAACCAGCCACAAGGAGAGCTGGCCAGAACAAAGGCCCAGCTCCTCAACATTCTCAGCACACATAGACACAGGCTAGAGAGCCTTAGTTACAGCTAAGGCTCATCTTTCCACTCCACAAAGTCCGTTTGTGGGAATGCTGCTGGCTGGGAAGCACAGATGAGTGATCTCTAACCCATGACACAGATGAAACGGGACATCTTTGGGGCAAGATGGCAATGAAAGGTTATGGCTTGAGCTCCTCCCCTGTGGGTGACATTCCCCATTGGGTGAATTTAGCCAGACTTCTTAAGATCTTACGTTTCCTCTCCTAGGACATGATCCCTTCATGTCTAGGTCTGAGGGAGGTTAGGGTAGCTCACAGTGAGGAGGTTTGGCACAGGTCCTTTGGCACTTGCCCAGTAGGGATCCAGGGCAAGGCTAGAGAGAAGGCTTGGGTATGAGTCAAGCCTGTAGCCAAGGCATGAAGCTTTTTTACCTGGGCACAGGCTCTCACCTCCCAGCAGCAGCCCTGGCCTGCCATCCTTCTAAAGACTATAGGCTGGGGAAAAAAAAAAAAAAAAAAAGACTATAGGCTGTACCCTTCCTCTCAGGTCCTGAGGAAGGTACTAACATTGCAACCTGTCAGGCCCCTGCTCAACTGTCCATCAGAAGGAATTTTACATAACAGGTCTACCCAGGTTTCCTTCTGTCCTCAGACAGAGTTGATGAGTTGATGTCCCCATGGGTGGCTGGCCAGGGCAGCTGTAGGGTGTGTGGACATGTGAAATCCTTCAGGTACTAAGTACCTGCCAAATACCAGGCAAATACTTTGTAAGCCCAGTTTCATTCCCATCATGGTACAAATAGGCTCTCATTTGTAAATGCTTCCTAACCTACCAGTCCATGTCTAGCTCCCCTTTACAGAAACCTCAGCAGTTCTGCCCCCATTTGCTGCATCTAGTTCTCAGCTGTCATTCTCTCTTCAACCCAGCCAGCCAGTCTCTTGCCCTATCTCTCTACTGGATGACTCTTGTCAAGGTCCCCAGTGACTTCTTCCATAATCTTAACCTAAATGGTCAATTCTCAGTCTTCACCCAGCCTTTCTGCAACATCTAACTGACTCCTCCTCCCTCAAAATAGTTTCTTCACTTGGCTTCCGGATTGCCACATTTGCCTGATTTTTCTCCAACCCCATGGACTACTTTTTGCCTTTGTTTCTGGGTCCCCATCCTCTTCCTCTCATCTAGGCTTCTGACTTTAAACATCTTCATCTGATAAATCCACATTTCTATCCCACTTCTCCTAGGAACTCTACTCTCCAAATATTTATTCAATTCTACTTACAGTTCTGAAATGCCCCCCACAGTAAGCTCAATATATCTAAAACTTCTCATTTCTGCCCCAAAGGTTCCTTTCCATCTTGCCAGTTTCTCAGACCTGGGAGTCATCCTAGACTTTTCTTTCTCACATACCCATGTCCAATTAATTTGTCAGCAAATCCTAAGGCTCTACCTTCCAAATCTGTGTAGAATCCCACTATTTCTTCCTTCTTCCTTGTCCCAACTCAGTCCAAGCCACCATCACTTCTCACCTGGGTGACTTTCTTCTCTCTTGCCTCTCAGCCAGTCTTCCATCCAGCAGCCACAGGAATCAGATCAAGTCACTCCTCTGCCTAAAGCCTCCAGGGGCCTACAAAGCTCTATGTGATGTGGTCCCAGGTCCTTCTCTCACCCCAACACCTCTACTTTCCTCCTTGCCTACAGTGCCAGGACTTCCAATGCTAGCCTCATCCTCCAACATCCTTCTTCATTTACTCCAATGATAGTTTTTATAAGTGTGCCATGACGTGAAGTAGGTTGGGAAGCCCAGCTCTAGGCTTACTGAACTTTTCTCTAGAGCAGTGGTTCTCAACCTTCCTAATAACTGCGAACCTTTAATACAGTCCAAAGGTGTCACGACCCACAGGTTGAGAACCGCTGCTCTAGAGGATCCTGGGCCAATCTCTTCCCTGAGCCTAAAATTTTTACTCTTATAAAATGGGGCTGAGAATACCAGTCCTACCCACCTCATTGGTCACAGAAGCAAAAGTCCTTCTTTGTCCTAGACTTTTTGGGAGCAGGAACCCAGGGTTTATTAAAATGTAAAGTTTCCAGGAAACTTTATCCTGATAGATTCCCAGGATAGCACTAGCCAGACAGCCCTGATCAGGCCTTATGGTAGCTGAGGGCAGGGAGATTGGGCCTCAGGGCCCACTCCTTCAGAAACTTTGGACCCTGGCTCAGTGCCTGTGGCTCAACGGGCTAAGGCACCAGCCATGTACACCTGAGCTGGCGGGTTTGAATCCAGCCCGGGCCCGCCAAACAACAATGATGGCTGCAACCAAAAAAAAAAATGGCCTGGCGTTGTGGCGGGCGCCTGTAGTCCCAGCTACTTGGGAGGTGGAGGCAAGAGACTCGCTTGAGCCCAGAAATTGGAGATTGCTGTGAGCTGTGATGCCACGACACTCTATCCA
>CAUYRH010170667.1:0-11135 GCA_963574655.1 Perodicticus potto | reverse complement strand
ACCATTCGGCTCAGCGCCTGTGGCTCAATAGGCTAAAGCACCAGCCACGTACACCTGAGCTGGCAGGTTCGAATCCAGCCCGGGCCGCCAAACAACAATGACGGCTGCAACCAAAAAATGGCCGGGCGTTGTGGTGGGCGCCTGTAGTCCCAGCTACTTGGGAGGCAGAGGCAGGAGACTCGCTTGAGCCCAGGAGTTGGAGGTTGCTGTGAGCAGTGATGCCACGCACTCTATCCAGGGTGACAGCTTGAGGCTCTGTCTCAAAAAAAAAAAAAAAAAAAAGTGATACTACTTTGGGGGGACAAATTGGTAGCTGTGTTTGCATCAGTGTTCAAAGAAATACCACGGTTAAGACATATTAAGGGACACCCAGGTGTTCAACCTGCAGCCTCGTGAGCCACATACTGATCTGTGAGGAATTTCTTTGCTTATCTAATCAGCTTTCCTTACTGTTCTCATGCTTATTTCTTTCTTTATTTGACACAGAGTGTCACTATGTCACCCTCGGTAGAGTGCCATGGCATCACAGCTCACAGCAACCTCAAACTCTTGGGCTCAAGCAATTCTTTTGCCTCAGCTTCCCAAGTAGCTAGGAATACAGGCACCTTCCAAAACACCTGACCTGGGCGGGGCTCGAACCTACCAGCCTCGGTGTATGTGGCTGGCACCAAAACCACTGTGCTATGGGCACAGAGCCTGTATTTGTATATTTAATGTGTGGCCCAGGCAACTCTTATTCTTCCAATGAGCAGCAGAGAAAAAAAAAATTTAGACTGTTAGAAAATTTAGTGAGTTTGTAAACATTTTGGTGAGACTGGATGGTTATAAGAATCTGACAAGATTAGTATTTGGGGGCTTGGTGCCTGTGGCTCAAGCAGCTAAGGCTCCAGCCACATACACCTGAGCTGGCGGGTTCGAATCCAGCCAGGGCCTGCCAAACAACAACAGCTGCAACCAGAAAATAGCCGAGCGACCCAGGGCAATAGCTTGAGGCTCTGTCTCCAAAAAAAAAAAAAAAAAAAAAAAAGATTACTATTTGGGGTTCATTTCCAGATGTTCAGAATGACTTATTATGCTCTAAGTTAAAATAATCTATACGAAATTATTTATATTTCAACTTCCTTTTATTTATTTATTTTTTGAGACCTCCAACTCTTTTTTTTTTTGAGACAGATCCTCAAGCTGTCACCCTGGATAGAGTGCTATGGCATCACAGCTCACAACAACCTCTAATTCCTGGGCTCAAGAGAGTCTCTTGCCTCTGCCTCCCAAGTAGCTGGGACTGCAGGCGCCCGCCACAACGCCCGGCCATTTCTTTCAGTTGCAGCTGTCATTGTTGTTTGGCGGGTCTGGGCTGGATTCGAACCCACCAGCTCAGGTGTACGTGGCTGGCGCCTTAGCCCGCTGAGCCATAGGCGCTGAGCCTTTATTTATTTTTTTTTTTTTTGAGACAGAACCTCAGCCTGTCACCCTAGATAGAGTGCCATGGCATCACAGCTCACAGCAACCTCCAATTCCTGGGCTCAAGTGAGTCTCCTGCCTCCCCCTCCCAAGTAGCTGGGACCACAGGCGCCCGCCACAACGCCTGGCCATTTTTTGGTTGCAGCCATCGTTGTTGTTTGGCGGGCCTGGGGTGGATTCGAACCCACCAGCTCAGGTGTACGTGGCTGGCGCCTTAGCCACTTGAGCCACAGGCGCCGAGCCAGAGACCTCCAAATATTGGAATTAAGTGATTCTCTTGCCTCAGACTCCCAAGTAGCTGGGACTATAGGTTCCTGGCTATTTTTTTTGTTTTTTCCTTGAGACAGAGCCTCAAGCTGTCACCCTGGATGGAGTGCTATGACATCATAGCTCACAGCAACCTCCAATTCCTGGGCTCAAGCGAGTCTTTTGCCTCCGCCTCCCAAGTAGCTGGGACTATAGGTGCCTGCCACAATGCCCGGCCATTTTTTGGTTGCAGCCGTCTTTGTTTGGCGGGCCCGGGCTGGATTCGAACCCGCCAGCTCAGGTGTACGTGGCTGGTGCCTTAGCCATTGAGCCACAGGCGCCGAGCCGGCTCCTGGCTATTTTTTTGTAGTTGTCTTTGTTGTTTAGCAGGCCTGGGCCAGGTTCAAACCCACCACCATGCCCGGTATATGTGGCCGGCACTATAGCCGCTGAGCTACACGTGCCGAGCCTATATTTCAACTTTCATGTTAGCTTTATAGGAGAGAGAAATTCTCTGATTTTTCTGATAAGGCTATAATTTCTGCTTAAATATACTATAATTAACTGAACACATGTACTTTGTTTTTTAACGCTGTTCTCCACAAAAATCAGAAATAAGAAAGTCTTTTTTTTCTGTGTTCCTACCAAGGAGCCGAGTAACAGACAATGGGGGAGGAAATAAGATTGTCCTAATGTCCACTGGAAGATGTACAAGATGCAGTTTTAAAAAGCCAATTAGTGGGCTCGGCGCCTATGGCTCAACGGGCTAAGGCACGAGCCACGTACACCTGAGCTGGCGGTTCAAATCCAGCCCCGGCCAGCCAAACAACAATGATGGCTCCAACCAAAAAATGGCCAGGCGTTGTGGCGGGCGCCTGTGGTCCCAGCTACTTGGGAGGTGGAGGCAGGAGACTCGCTTGAGCCCAGGAGTTGGAGGTTGCTGTGAGCTGTGATGCCACAGCACTCTATCCAGGGTGACAGCTTGAGGCTCTGTCTCAAAAAAAAAAAAAAAGCCAATTAGCGGCTCTGCACCTGTGGCTCAGCGGGCTAAGGCGCCAGCCACGTACACCTGAGCTGGCGGGTTCGAATCCACCCCGGCCGCCAAACAACAATGACGGCTGCAACCAAAAAATGGCCAGGTGTTGTGGCGGGCACCTGTAGTCCCAGCTACTTGGGAGGTGGAGGCAGGAGACTGGCTTGAGCCCAGGAATTGGAGGTTGCTGTGAGCTGTGATGCCACAGCACTCTATCCAGGGTGACCGCTTGAGGCTCTGTCTCAAAAAAAAAAAAAAAAAGCCAATTAGCTACATTACAATGTTTATCTGTCTCTGTTAGTGTTGAGTCATCTCATTCAGAGGCTCCAGTGAGGAAACAAAGACACATAATACATGTTACATTACCTTGTTTTATAAACAGATTGTTCTGAGATTTTCAATGATGGATATAAACACAGTGGATTTTACAAGATCAGACCTCTCCGGAGCCCAGCAGAATTCCCTGTTTATTGTGACATGTCTGATGGAGGTGGATGGACTGTAATTCAGAGACGATCTGATGGCAGCGAGAACTTTCACAGGTGTGCCAATCATGTCACGCGAATTTATTTGAAGTAGCAAATATGGCCTTTATAAATTACATCTTTTGATCATCTCTTGCCATCTATTCGTTAGAATTTCACTCTTTCTAAGAATATTGAAAGTAAATTAATGGCTCAAGAAGATATTGGCAGCTAGGGTAGCAAGGGGTGATATTCACTTTGATACGCTTTGCTAAAATCAGCTTGCCCTTCGTGTTTTCTAGAGGCTGGAATGACTATGAAAATGGCTTTGGAAATTTTGTCCAAAAAAATGGCGAATATTGGCTGGGTAATAAAAATCTTTACTTATTGACCACACAAGGTAAGTTTTTGCCTGATGTCAAATTTATTTCAAATATGATAAAAACAACCAAAATAAAAATGTTTTCACTAAATTATAGGCAATGGAACTAATTCAATAACTGCTATAATTTGCAGACGGCAATGATCCCCTCTGTAAAATGTGGCTCCTTAAATTAGAAATAGAAGAAAAGAAACCAGAGGTGGCTTGGGAGGAAGTTGTTTTCTCGTATTTATTTTCTATTTCTAGGAAATGTAATATCATAATCATTTTTTCTTTTTCTTTCTTTCTTTTATTTATTTATTTTTTTTTTTGAGACAGAGCCTCAAGCTGTCACCCTGGATAGAGTGCCATAGCATCACAGCTCACAGCAACCTCCAATTCCTGGGCTCAAGCGAGTCTCCTGCCTCAGCCTCCCAAGTAGCAGGGACTACAGGTGCCCGCCACAACGCCCGGCCATTTTTGGGTTGTAGCCGTCATTGTTGTTTGGCTGGCCCTGGCTGGATTCGAACCCACCAGCTCAGGTGTATGTGGCTGGCACCTTAGCCCATTGAGCCACAGACGCCAAGCCGTAATCATCATTTTTTCTTAATGCTTTGAGTGCCTGAAGATTGTAAACACTGTTACAGTTAACTATTGCCACAACACTGTTGTGTAACAAGACCTTTACAATTTTCGTGTGATCAGACCTTGGATTTGCAGCCTGAGTTGTCCACAAGTGTGTCCAATGCCCCTTGGGTGACAGAAAGTGGGGGTGGAGAGAAAAGGTAGGCTGATGATAGACTGGGCCTGGGAGGTGGAATACTAGGGCTCTAAATTCCAACCTGTAAGGTCAGTGATAAAATAAAATATCATTGTGATATTTTGTTTATCAAACTAAGAGAGTAGAACAAATATATATATTTGTATATATAAATATATATTAAATAATTATATAATATTAAATATATAATATATAAAATATATTAGATATATATTTATATATAATATATAATATATTTTTTATTTATATATATTATATATATAATTTTATTTATATATATCATATATAAATAAATTAATTAATTAAAAAATATATATATATATATATTTGTTTTTGCAGTTTTTGTCCGGGGCCAGGTTTGAACCTGCCACCTCCAGTATACGGGACCGGTGCTCTACTCCTTTGAGCCACAGGTGCACCCTGGTAGAACATATATAATCTAGGCTGGAGGTCTATAGCTCAGCAGCTAGGTCTCCAGCCACGTACACCAGAGGTGGTGGGTTCCAACCCAGCCGGGGCCTCCCAAACAACAATGATAACTACAAAAAAAAAAAAATAGCTGGGGGTTGTGGCTGGCGCCTATAGTCCCAGCTACTCAGGGGGCTGAGGCAAGAGGATCTCTTAAGCCCAAGAGTTTGAGGTTGCTTTGAGCTGTGACACCACAGCACTCTACCAAGGGGAACATAGTGAGACTCTATCTCAAAAAAAAAAAAAAGAAAAATGATCTAATAATTAAGTAATTTTGTAATTTTCTATACTCCTGACAACAGTTGTGTTTGTGAAAAAGGAATAGTCTTTGTTATTTTCAAACAATGGGACAATGGGGAAACAGTGATGACTTAACGACAGCGATCATTCAGTCATTATTTTGTTCAGAATCCAGCGATTCTCAATCTGTGGGTCATGACCCCTTTTTAACAATGAAAATACATTGCAGCATTAGGAAGGTTGAGAACCACTGGTTTAGATAATGCATTTTACCACCTAGGATTTTTATAATCATTAAAGTACTGTTTTATAGAAATTTGTTTTTATCATATATCATTCTTTAGCATATATAAAAAGAATACACATCGAATAAATTTTTTAAAGCAGGTGTCCAGCCTGTAGCCCATGACCCACATGCTGATTTGTGAGGACGTTTCTTGCTTATCTGTGGCATTGGATATCATGAAAAATATGCACAGACCTTTTTTAAAAATTTTTTTTAGCTAATCAGCTTTCATTAATTTTTGTGTATTTACTGTGTAGCCCAAGACAACACTTATTCTTTCAATGTGCAGCAGGAAAAATAAGTTTCATACAACCCTGGTTTAAAGTATTCATAAAAAGCTTTCACATTCAGATATTAACTCTTCAGAAATACCTTTGACTCTGAGTCATTGATATTAGTGCATTTTTCTTTTCTTTTTTTTGAGACAAAGTCTAACTATGTTGCCCTCGGTGTGCCATGGCATCACAGCTCACAGCAACCTCCAACTCTTGGTCTTAAGCGATTCTCTTGCCTCACCCTCCCAAGTAGCTAGGGTGCCTGCACAAAACCCAGCTATTTTTGTTGTTGTTGCAGTTGTTTGGCTGGCCTGGGCTGGGTTTGAACCTGTCACCCTTGGTGTATGTGGCTGGCACCATAACCACTGTGCTACGGGCGCCAAGCCTGTTAGTGCATTTTTCAATTATCATCTTAGCCATCAAGAATAGTGATAGTACAGCATTTCTTGAGAATATTCCTTTACTGACTCTGAAATTCTTTTCCAGTAACAACCATTTCTATAAACTTTAATGCTAGCACTCTTGGTGGTGCCTGTAGCTCAAAGGAGTAGGGCATCGGCCCCATATGCCGGAGGAGGTGGGTTCAAACCCAGCCCTGGCCAAAATCCACAAAGAAAAAATAAAAATGCTAACACTCTTGTAATCTTATGAGCCAGCACCCAAGAAAGGTTTTCAGATAACAACCAGAATTCATATCTATTCCTCAAATGATCCTTAAAGAGTTTGCAACCTGATCTTTTATACTACCAAAAAAATAGCTAAGTTCTTGCATAGGCAGCCAATGACAACTACATTACAACAACCTTGGAGCTTGACTACTAGAGGTTGTAAGATGTCAATAGTAATTATTTATTTTAAGATCAACATTCTTATTGAAATTACGAAAACAAAGATAAACTGTTAAACTCCTTAAAATGTCTACCCTTCTGTTGTTAGATGTCTTATTATTTTTTTATTTTTGTTTTATTTTATTTTATTTTTGAGACAGAGCCTCAAGCTGTCACCCTGGATAGAGTGCCGTGACATCACAGCTCACAGCAACCTCCAATTCCTGGGCTCAAGCGAGTCTCTTGCCTCTGCCTCTCAAGTAGCTGGAACTACAGGCGCCCTCCACAACGCCCGGCCATTTTTTGGTTGCAACCATCATTGTTGTTTGGCGGGCCGGGCTGGATTCGAACCCGCCAGCTCAGGTGTACGTGGCTGGCGCCTTAGCCCATTGAGCCACAGGCGCCGAGCCATGTTGTTAGATTTCTTAATCTAACTAAGAACTTATTTTTTTCTATTGTTCTTTATCAAGTCCACTGCATTAGCTTTTCCTGTGATACATTTAGTAGAAATGTTTTACCTTTAATAGTGTGTCCCTCATTTTTTTCTAGTAAATTACACAATAAAATGTTCATGTTTAAATACAATGGCGTGGCTCAGTGCCCAGAGCTCAGTGAGTAGGGCGCCAGCCACATACACCAAGGCTGGAGTGTTCAAGCTCTGCCTTGGTCTGCTGAATAGCAATGACAACTGCAACCAGAAACTAGCCGGGTATTGTGGCAGGTGCCTATTGTCTCAGCTATTTGGGAGGCTGAGGCAAAAGAATCGCTTAAGCCCAAGAATTTGAGGTTGCTGTGAGCTTTGACACCACAACACTCTACCTGGGGTGACATAGTGAGACTCTGTCTAAAATAAATAAATAAATAGATAGATAGATAAACATAATGGCATCACCTTTAATTCTTTGAAAACTGATTCTTGGCAGAAGGAAATGGTAAGGGTAAAATAGAGCTGTAAGTTATTTCCAAGCATCAGTGGTTAATGTCATTGCACACATTTAAAAAATTATAATTTCTTGTTCCTTTTTTTCCCCCTAGATGACTATACTTTAAAAATTGACCTTGCAGATTTTGAAAAAAATAGCCGTTATGCACAATATAAAAATTTCAAAGTTGGAGATGAAAAGGTATGAAAATTCTCAAATAAGTAAAACTACAATTTAATGCTTAAAATATGCAATATAGCCCTGAAGTCAGTGGAAATAAAAATATGCCATGCCAAATACCTGTTGTGTTTTAAATTAAATAAACATGTTTTTTCCATAGTGACTACTGATGATGGAGCTTGCCTCTTTTCCTTTAGAATTTCTATGAGTTGAATATCGGGGAATATTCTGGAACAGCTGGAGACTCCCTGGCAGGGAAATTTCATCCTGAGGTGCAGTGGTGGGCAAGTCACCAAAGAATGAAGTTCAGCACATGGGACAGAGATCATGACAATTATGAGGGAAACTGTGCAGAGGAAGATGGCTCCGGCTGGTGGTTTAACAGGTTTGGTACTTTATGAACACAGTTGCAATGTCATGGGCGAGATCTCACTAAGGAGCATTAATCAGATGATGTAATTCTGATCTTTGTTTATAATACTAGTATTACGTATCATCCTTGTTAGAATTCTTTGACACCAAAGCATTTTTGAGGATTTGTTCATTGTGTACATTAGTGGAGTTTAAAAGCCCTGTCATAAAAGTAAATCAAATTGGGCAGCACCTGTGGTTCAGTGAGTAGGCCCCATATACCGAGGGTGGTGGGTTGGAACCCAGCCCCAGCCAAACTGCAACAAAAAAATAGCCGGGCATTGTGGCGGGCGTGTGTAGTCCCAGTTACTTGGGAAGCTGAGGCAAGAGATTCGCCTAAACCCAAGAGTTAGAGGTTGCTGTGAGCTGTGACAGCATAGCACTCTACTGAGGGCAATAAAGTGAGACTCTGTCTCTAAAAAAATAAAATAAAATAAAAATAAAAGTAAATCAAATTATTGCTTTTACAAACAATGTTTCCTTGTTTTTTTCTTTTCTTTTCTTTCTTTTCTTTTTTTTTTGAGACAGAGTCTCACTTTATCGCTCTCAGTAGAGTGCTGTAGCATCACAGCTCACAGCAACCTCCAACTCCTGGGCTTAGGCAATTCTCTTGCCTCAGCCTCCCAAGTAGCTGGAACTACAGGCACCCACCACAGTGCCTGGCTATTTTTTGTTACACTTTGGCTGGGGCCAGGTTTGAACCCGCCACCTTCAGTATATGAGGCTGGCACCCTACCCACTAAGTCGCAGGCGCCGCCCAATTCTTTCCTTTTCATTATGATAATTGGTATCTCTTACTTTAATTTATCTGTGATAAATTAAACTTTATTGTAAATATGTATATATAGGAAAAAACATATAGAGAGTGTGTGTGTGTAGGGTTCAGTACTAGTCACAATTCTGGATATCAACTGGGGGTCTTAAAACATACCCTCCAAGGATAAAGGGAGATTATTATTTTATTTGTTTGTTTGTTTGTTTGCTTGCTTTTAGAGACAGAGTCTCATTTGGGCACCCTCAGTAAAGTGCAGTGATATCACAGCTCACAGCAACTTCACACTCTTAGGCTCAAAGCAATCCTCTTGCCTCAGCCTCTCAAGTAGCTGGAACTAGAGGCGCCCACCACAACGCCTGGCTGTTTTTTAGAGACAGGGGTCTTGCTCTTGCTCAGGCTGGTCTCGAACCTGTGAGCTTAGGCAATACACTCACCTGAGCCTCCCAAGTGCTTGTAATGTTTGATTTTGAACTGAATTCCATGTTTGGGAATAATCACTAACCTCAAGATCAAGACCATGTGCTTTACCCAGTTGATTGCCTTGTGTGACGCCCGCATGGCACATGCCACACCATTAATGTGGGCAAAGCAATTATTTATCTGACTTTAAAGATATGTGTTCGGGAGAACAAAGAAAAGCCATTCAGCACCTGGAGCCACCCAAGGAGCCTACCTTATCCTTGGAGTCAAAGATGATAGTCTGGATAGTCAGAAAATCAGAAAAGCTGGAGAGAAAGTAGATTGTTCCAGAAACTTGGTGCTACTTCTACCATGCCTGCTACTACTGTCATTTGACTTTATCATCCTCTTCCTTCCTCCTTGCTTTTGATTTTTTTTCTGTGCCATAGTTCTAATTTACGTGAAATGTCAGCACTTCATAATTATTGCCCATCTATAAGATGTTCTTTTTCCACAAAGCAAACCCTACACTAAGCACCAATGTGTGCTGTGCTTGTTGGTGTAGCATTTCATGTGAGTGCACCAGCTACTTCTTCTTTTTTTTTTTTTTTAGACAGAATCTTCTATGTTACCCTCAATAGAGTGCTGTGGCGTCACAGCTCACAGCAACCTCGAACTCTTGGGCTTAAGTGATTCTCTTGCCTCAGACTCCCAACTAGCTGGGACTACAGGCACCTGCCACAAAGCCTGGCTATTTTTTTTTTTTTTTGGTTGTAGTTTCATTGTTGTTTTGTAGGCCCAGGGTGGATTCGAACCTGCCAGCTCTGGTGTGTATGGCTGGTGCCCTAGTCACTGAGCTACAGACACCAAGCCACACCAGCTACTTCTTCACCCAGGGAGCACTGATGGTCCCCAACCTAGTTTCAAATCCAGACTATTCTAGAGACTGCAGGATGCTGGAAATTGGTCTCAGAATAGCTAAGGTTTGGGCAGCACCTGTGGCTCATCGAATAGGGCGCTGGCCCCATATACCGAAGGTGGCGGGTTCAAATACAGCCCTGGCCGAACTGCAAAACAGAAAAATAGCTGGGCATTGTGGTGGGCACCTGTGGTCCCAGCTACTCAGGAGGCTGAGGCAAGAGAATCACCTAAGCCCAGGAGTTGGAGGTTGCTGTGAGCTGTGAGATAAGGGCGATAAAGCAAGACTCTGTCTCTACAAAAAAAACAAAACAAAACAAGAATAGCTAAGGTTTCTTCCTGTGTTGACCATAGAGTCAGTTTCCTGATATGATTTAAATCGCTGACCAAATATGAAAGTATATGGAGCAGATGTCTCTAGACAAACAAATATATGCCAAACGATACTCATGTATTCTGGCGGCTCAGCATTTTCTTTTTTAATGTTGTTTCTCATGCTGTTTTAAGAACACCATAGGCTCTTGACACTTGTAGGTTTAACATATGTGGTTTCAGTAAGTTACGTCCTTTTAAATTAGAAGGACTATTCCATGGACTATTAGAAGGTTCTAAAAAAAATTAGAAGGACTGCTAGAATGGTCAGGAGGAAGAAATCACTAAGGTTGTCTGCAGTTACTCAGGAGGCCGAGGCAAGAAGATCACTTGAGCCCAAGAGACTGAGGTGGTTGTGAGTTATGATGATGCCACAGCACTCTATCTAGGGCAACAAAGTGAGACTGTGTCTCAAAAAAAAAAAAAATCACTAAACTGATAAGCAATCCAAGCTAGCCACTTTATGGATAAATTATATGCTTTTTTGATTCAGTAATCTGGTTTCTTTGAATAGATATCAGAACTATTTCTTGTGAATGTTCTCCTTATATCTTAAATCTTTTCATTAAGTTTATCAATAAAGGCTCGGTGCCTGTGGCTCAACAGGTTAAGGCGCCAGCCATGTACACCTGAGCTGGCAGGTTCAAATCCAGCCTGGGCCCACCAAACAACAATGACGGCTGCAACCAAAAAATGGCCGGGCGTTGTGGCGGGC
>CAUYRH010170659.1:0-28457 GCA_963574655.1 Perodicticus potto | reverse complement strand
TATTTTCACCGAACTGGTTAACTTAGCCTTCATAACAAAGCAAATTTTAAATATTCTCACTACCGAAAAAAAATATGAGCTGATGGATGTGTTGATTACCTTCATGTAGTCATTCCACAGTGTTCACATCCATAGAAATATCTGTGTACCCCATAAGTATAGAGGAACCTCCACAGCTGCCCGCCTGCCCACACCGACCACCTCCTTAAGCTGACCTAATAACTGGACCATATACACCTCAGGACAGCAGACCTAGTTCCTCATGTGGCCCACCTCCCTATGTTGACCAGTTTGTTACAGTCCCTGGGAGGGGCCGTTATAGAGGTTCTCCTGTATATGCAACAATTATTTGTCAATTAGAAATAAAAATATAAGTAAAGAAATTAACTGAAAAGTATTGAAAACAATGTTTTCTTTCAGTTAATATTTATGCCCACAAGGTGCTGGGTTCTAAGATTACCAAGGTTGACTAGACAGAGGGTCCCGCCCTCAGCCAGGACACTGTCTCAGGGCCACGGGGCTCTGGGTGACAATTCTGTCCCTTATGATGGCCGAGTAGTGAAGTTGAAAAGGCAAGTAGCTCCAGCCAGGAAAGGCAAGAGTCAGGGAGGGTTTAGAGAAGGCCTCCTGGAGACATGGTGTCTTCGGGGACACAGAAGTGTCAGGAGTAGCACATGGGTAAGGGGTTAGTGAGGGCCACAAGCTAAGGGTCCAAGGCACAGTCAGAGTCAGGGTCGTCTGAAGTCGGTGAGGGGCTGGAGGTAGGCAAGAGGTCACCAGGGCCCAATCCTGTAGGCGCTCAGGCCACATTAGGAAGTTCAGACTCTATCCCAAGGAGAAGCTTGGCCTTGGCTGCAGGAACTCCATGCCGGATGAGGCATCAGGCACAGCCACTCTTCCCTCTCCTGTAAATGCCCCGTAATCACCAGGTCGAGACCGGGCATGTCAGGCACAGACAGTAGGTGGGGAGAGGAGGTGGACCCAGGGGCCTGAGGAGCTTCCCAAGTGTGACAATGCATGGCCTGCCCTGGGGAGGAGAGGAGATTTCAGACTCAATGGTGGGGGCGTCCACTGGATCCCAGCAGGAGAGGGTCAGCTGGGATCTGTCCAAATGTCTCAGAGCTCAGGAGGGAAGCCCGAGAGGACCCAGTGACCGTGAGTGGCCTGCAAAGATGAGCCGGCCCCTCCCAGGAGGGCAGGCAGCGCCACCAGCAGGTGAGGACGATGTGAGCAAGAGAGGTTTGGATATGCACAGACAGACACGCAGGGGCAGGACCGAGACAGAAGGGGGAGAGCAAGGTGGGGAGCGAGAGGGGACCCTGGAGGGACTGTGTGGAGCCGGTGGTCATCGAGGGCCAGCTGAGTTGGGGACCCAGGGCCACGTCCTAGAAGAGGCCCAGAAACGCTGCTCTGGCCCAGCTCCTCCTGGAACCTGAGTCCCTGAGAGCCTGGAGGCCGTTCTAGGGCGACAGTGAAGTTCAGAGCAATGCCCCAGAGTCCACTCGGAGTCAAGGGCCCCTTCTCCCCTAGGGTGTGGGGTGACAGGTTGGGCCCTAGAGGGCAGGAGAGGCCAGGTGGTCCACAGGATGCCTGGACAGGGCATTCACACTGGGACACACTGAGGTGTCCACCAGCCTCTGTGCTACTTAGTTATTAGGAAGGCTGGAGAAATTGAAAATAGGAAAAATAATGAAGAAAGGAGGAAAGGGGAGGAAGGGAGAGGGAAAGAGGAAGGAGAGAAAGTGCCGCCCTCAGTTCCCCCAAAGAGCTCGTGTCCACTTGGGGTCTATTTCCCTGACAGACATCGCAGAACAATTTCCAAACACACATGAGTCACTGTGCCGGCTCCAGGTCAGGCAGAAATCCCACCACCAGCCCCGCCAGGGTCTGCCCCGGCCTGTCCCCTCCACTTCCATGAACAGCACCCTGTGTGTTCACGCCTCTCGGTTTCCATGTCCCGCGTGCTCACCCCACTTCCAGAGCTGGGGAGCACGACGCCCCCATAGCCATCACGCCGTGCAGCTGTCTCACCTCTGGAGCCACGAGCCTTCAATAGTCAGAGCCACGAAGCTGTCCCTGAGCAAATATTAAAGCATCAAAACCCACACTGCTACTCGGCACACACTGAAAACATCAACCTTAATTACGTTTTATGTTTGCACAAATTTTACACATTTGCTTTATGTTTTCATGTGTATATTTGCTTCAATGTTATCTCTTTTAAATTGTAAACTAGAAGGCAGAGAAGTAGATTTTAATGATGTTTGCATAGGACTTAGCACTAACTCTCAACTAGAAGAACAAGGTCAAATCAAGTAATCTGTGGGAGTTCAGACATGTGCATTTTTCCAAATCAACAATTTAAAGCATTTATTATGGTGCAATCCCCACCGGAAGGCACTCACTGTGCGTGCGCCTTTTGTAATGCCAGCAGGTAAGGACAATGTGAGCAAGAGAGGTTTGGTTTGCCATATCACTCATGGCATGTCACAGGCTGGCGCTATTCTTACCTACCCCTGACAGGCGAGGCCTGAGGCTGAAAGCATGTAGTTAAGTGGCCCCGTTGCACCGCCAGTGAGTGGTGGAGCCAGGACTTGAATCTGCCCTGGCTGGACTGTACCGTAGGGTCCATTCCCTGAGCTTTGTCACACAGCCGGACAGTGATGACACCCCTTTAATAGCTTGTTCCTTTGCTGCCGAACAAGCTATTACAAACTTAGTGGCTTGAACATTCCTGTGTCTCAGTTCATGATTTCCATAGGTCAAAGGTATGAGCTGGGTCTCACCAGGCCACAGCCGATGTCAGCCAGGGTGGTGGTCTCATCAGAGGGCCAGCTGGAGGGGGGCCTGCCTCTAAGTCCATCACGTTGTTTGTGGATTCATCTCTGCAATTGTAGGATCATGTTCTGTGTTTTCTCCCCAGCTGTAAGCAGAGACCACTCTCAGCTCCAAAAAGCTCCCTCAACCCTGCTGCATTGCCTTGTCACCGCAGGCCAGGTTGCTTCTTCCAAAGCCATATGGGGGTCTCTGCTCTGGTCTGCCAGGAGGGGGCCTTACACTGCGAGGCAGGTGCCTCCTTGGTTCCACCAATTGCTGGTCAGAAGTGAGCCCAGGATCTTCCGTGACTCAGAGGGCGGCTGCACCCAGCCAGCCTGCCAGCCACCCTGGGGTGCGCCAACCCAGTGCTGCTAGGACACAACGCTCCTGCTAGAACCTCACAGACTGAGTGGCACTATGCTGAATTTTGGTTCCACCAAATCTCAGTTTTTCTATTTGACAATCAAGGGGCTGGGGTGGTTGGGTCTGGCATGGACCTGGGCTCCCAACCCAGCTCTGCCCTTGGCCCCTGGACACCCCAGGGAGCCAGTGCTGTGTGGGCCCACCCAGAGGGCCTCCAGGGCCTCGCAAGTCATCACATGGGCCAGAAGCCTTCACAGTGAAAAAGAACAACCCTAGTAGTCCAAGACATGGGGCCACACCAGAGCTTTCAGAGCCAGGGAAGACAGACGTGTGGCCGTGCTGGTGATGCCCACCCTTGAGTAGCCATCAACATAGCTCCCAGAGGCCAAGACTCTTCCGGGGACACAGACCCTGAGGCTGGGACCCAGGTGCCCCTTCCCTTCTCAGCTGTACAACCTCAGATACGGGACCTTAAAGAACATGGCAAGTCAGCTAGGCACCTTCCATGGGGTCAGATGATGTACTCAAAACTCCTGGCAGAGGACTTGGTATGCAGGTGGCCTGGAGACCCATGGCCTTCATTACAAAGGAGATGACACTGGTCCGTTACATTATCGTGTGGTCACTTGCTGGAGGTCCGGCCCATCCCCTGGGTGAGGGTGGAAATCCTCCCAGGGACGTGAGGGGTAGCAGAGAGCCCAGGAGGGAGCGCTCGGCGTGGCTGAGCACAGACCCCTCCTCTTACACAGGCAGAGGGCGGCACAGAGAGTGGTGCCCCTCAGAGAGCAGGGAGGGCCACACCGAGCACCACACAAGCGGAGACTCAGCAAAGCGTGCACAGAGGCATGAGAGGAGGTGGCCTCTCTCACCCACTTGGTCTGTGTCCCCAGTTCATCAATAGACTCCATGGCTCCACGCTCGACTCACGGGTCCCTGCCACCGGTGCACGTGTGCTGCGCAGTCTTGGGGGAATGTTGGGTCCATGGAGTGGGGTCAGCCTGGGAGGGCTTTGGTGAAACCTCTGTGCCAGTGGCACAGCCTGGTGGCAACCAAAGGCCACTGATGGGTCCGATAGGAGGAGAAAGAGATGAACACGTGTGTCCCAGAGGGAGCACTGTGTGATGGGATAGGCGTGGGGAGGGAACCAGGAGAGGAGGGGGTACGGCCAGGTCGTGCTCAGGAGTGGACACCGGGCTTGACAGGGTGGTGGGCTGGAGCGCAGAAGGGGTGTGGCCAAAGATAGCGGAGGTCACTTGGCGAGAGACTCACTAGAATCCAAACTCACTCCCGCTGCTTTCCTGGCCTGAGTGCATTCATTTTCTTATTTAAAAATACCCTGCCCCGTATCTCTGCCACTGCGTCCTGCTTTAATCATGCACAGCAGCTGACACTTTCAGACAGCCTCCCGAGCACATTCTCTTATCCGTATACCTGCTGGAGTGGGGTTCATGCCGCTAACATATTTCTAATACTTTGCACCTACCTCGAAGCTAAGTCCAATCAATTTTTTTCCTTTTTGAGAGAGAGTCTCACTTTGTTGCCCTCAGTAGAGTGCTATGGCATCACAGCTCACAGCAACCTCCAGCTCTTGGGCTTAGGTGATTCTCTTGCCTCGGCCTCCCGAGCAGCTGGGACTACAGGCGCCCGCCACAACGCCAGCTATTTTTTTGTTGCCGTTTGGCTGGGGCCGGGCTTGAACCCACCACCCTCAGTATATGGGGCCTGCACCCTACTCACTGAGCCAGAGGCGCCGCCCTCCAATAGATTTTTAATATCAGGGCTTTCTGGTGGTCACAGCACTGTCTGCGGGCCCCTTGAAGGAGTGTTAGACGTGCTAGGTGTTCTGTGCCCTGTTTTGGCGTAAAAGAAGATTGTTGGTTATCACAGGTCCAGGGCGCACTCAGTCTCTGAGCACTTTCCATGAGAACTGCAGCAAAGAGGGGACACTCACCATCTGAGGAGCAGCCTGGTTCCTCTTCTGCAAGTCCCTCCCCAGGGCCCTGTAATTGCATTAGCCAACCACTTACCCCAAGCAAGGGACTAATCGAGAGTGTATTATTGTTTAAATAATGCATTTGCTTTGAATGTGCAATTATGGAGGAAGGATGGGAATCACGAGGGGAAGATACTCCAGGGCAGCTCTTGGGCAAGTGCTTGACCTTCTGGCCGGCTCCCTCAGTGTTCTCTTCAGGAAGAGCAAGTCCATTCTCTCAGCCCCTCTCCTAAAAGGGACCCATCTGTCCAGGAATGCAGCTGAGAATGCATGGACCTCTGTCATTTCTCTGATCCCAATGATTCGTGGCAAGCCCCCCTGACTGATCAGTGACCTGTATCAATAACTGATACCTTGGGCTGTGAGATTGATCACTTGGTTGTCATCGCTGCAGAATACAAGCCAGCCGGGTATGAGTTGCACTGAGAGCCCGTGATGAGTGGGCCGCATGGGACCCACACGGTGAGCAGGCTGGAGATGCCACCCTCACTCCTGCAGTCTGTCGGAGAGGCACACCCCACAGACAGCCCCGGCTGGAGCTGGAACGCTGCTCCTGGTGGCACATAAACAGTGGAAGCTTCAGAAGAGTAAGAAGTTCATTTTCCACGTAGAGTTTGGACAGACTGATGCCAGGCCTGGGCCTTGCAGCTTAGGGGAGCTGAACACAAGGAGCCACACAGGAGTGGCAGGTCCCTCAGGAAGCTCAGTCTTGCTGGGGACAGGAGCTGCTCTGCAGAGGCCTGAAACACGAGGGTGAGACTTTGTGTTCCTGACTTAGGAGTCTATGGGAGGACATCATATCCTCAGAGATGAGCCTCCAGAACCGCCCAGGCAGCTCGTATCAAAGGCACCAAGGTGGTGACGTCTGCAGACACCAGACCACGCAGCGCAGAGTCAGAGAGAGGAGGGAAAGAAACGCACCGTCCCGGGAGCTGTGTGTGGACCCCCAAGCAAGCACACGGTGCTGCCTTATGTTCATAACATCGATCTTGAAATTACCATCCCCTCTTCTGCTGCTAAGAACGCTGAGCCCAGGAGGTGAAACATCACAGCCCCACAGCCCCATGAGCTAGTAGGTGTGAGGCTGTGTTTGAACCCACGTCACTTTGTTTTTTGTCAATGTGGACAGATATTTTGGCAGTGAGAATAGGTGGGAATCAATGTGGCCGTGGTCAGATCTCAGGAGATCTTAGTGGACAATCAATGTCTTTTGATATATTGTGATTTATTAGCTCCCTTAACCCCAACAAGGAATGGTAAAACCCTGATGCCTCCCTAGGGGAAAGCTCTCGCCTGCCTTGCTCTGTTTATTTACCCCCAGCTGGCCATGGTCTGCGGCGCTGGCCACACTCACAAGCTTGCCTGGCCATCTCTGGCCAGCAGCTCTACAGCTGCCTGCCAGGTGCCAGCGGCCAGGGTGAAGGGCAGCTGCCCAGGTGATGGCCCAACCGAGGTCCACCCCTGAGGCGGCCCTGCCAGCCCTCCAGCTGCAGCCTGTGGAGGAGCTGGCTGCCCTCCTGGCGTGAAGCTTTCGACCTCAGAGGCGAGCCTCCCTGCTTTCCCCAGCACAATCTCTTTCAAAAACTCAAATTTCTTGAAGAGGAATCCTGAAGGAAGGATGTTGTCAGATTGTTTCTGCTTTAAAATCGGTAGAGTCAGCCCTACCTGAGACAAGGGCCAGGTGGTCTGGTGACCTTGGACATTGATGGGGAAGGAAAAATGCTGGAGAGAAAAATACCAGTTATCACCTCGGTTAATTACGAGGCCATAACCTCGTCAGCTCCCTTCGGTGGGGGTCGAAGGATGGGCCCCTTCAGGGTCATGCTGCAATTCCAGGACTCTCAAATCACCACACACCTCCAAGTTCAGTCTCCAGGGCTCAGTTGCGATGGAGCAAACTGGCCTCCCTGCAGCTTTTCAGAGACCACTTCCTGGGGGAGCACATCGCCGACTCACCCCCTGGCTGAGAGGAGGAACGAGAAAGACCGTGCACTTTATCTCATGAAAGATAAAAGTGCTGAGTCACTGAATGCCCCGTTCCTGACAGTTTCTAAAGTAAGTGTCCAGCATTGCACGTCCCGACTCCGACGCTCGGGGAGGAGACAGGTCCCACGGTCCCACGCGTACAAAGAGCTCAGCATTCACTGCGCCAGCGTCACAGTCATGACTCTGGAAATGGGCACTTACACGGTAAAAAGCTGTTCCGGAGAGATTCTTTTGTGCTTAATATTTTATATCTTATAGGAAAGACGTTGCAGGTGCCCTGTCTGTAGAACACAGGGTTACTCAAGTATGGAAAATGTGCTGTGTTCCCCAGTTTCCCATTCCACTTTGGGTACACACAAACCATTCCAGTTTGTCCTTTTTTTGTTTTTTACAGGTGAAAATAAGTCATTGAATTAATCCATACTTTAGAGCACCATGAGAGTTTTTAAAAGGGAAGCGTAGTCAAAATATAAAAATTAGAATGCATGTCAAGTTCTCCAGATGAGAGAAGTGCTGAGTGGTCCAGAGACCAAGGCTCAGAGAGGGTCCCACCTGCTTGCAGCTTAGAGGACTCTGCGCCGGGCCCAGCCTCGGTTTGCTCTGCTGACCAGCTCCTCTGAGCCAGGACTCTGGCTCAGCTGCAAAACCTCTGTAGACCCTAACTCTCTGGGGGACAACGGGAGCCAGGTCCTCACCTAGTCAAGGCCTTCTTCTTTGCAACTTCCACCACTGGCCTTTTAAGAAATTCCTCCTGCACCAACACTGCGCCGATGAGCAGCCCTCACACCACCTGCAAATCCTTTCCAGACCAGATGGCCGAGTCACTTCCCGTCTTTGCCAGAGGAGCCGTCCGGTGCCCTGTCCTCTTCATGCCTGTCTGGACGCTCAGACATGACCAGCACAGAGCGCAAAGCAGCCGGACCTCTATGTGTCATGGCCGTGCTCCCTCGAGGCCACGTCCCCAGGGCTATGGCTCCGTTCCGTGACTGGCACATTTGTGGCTTCTATACATTGATTGTCATTAAGCCCAAGTAGCCTCATGCTGTGTGTGAATAACAAATTCTTTCAGCCTGAAATTGAGAATTTATATTTCATCCGATTTCTTTTTCTTTTTTTATTTTTATTTTTTATTAAATCATAACTGTGTACATTAGTGCAATCATGGCATCCCTGCTCCTTCAACCGTTGTGACTGAGAGACTATATTTCAACACCTACTTACCAGCTATTATGCTCTCGTTCACGTCAGCTGAGGATTTTATGGTCAGTCCTTCTCTGAGGAAGCATTTTGCCCATGATTGGAACATCTCTGTTTCCCCTGAGCATGGACACGAGGAACATGGGAGGCAACAGCAGGGGACAGGCCCTAGCCCCAGGACCATCCGAGGGTCTGCTGGGTACCAAGCATCCCACATGGCCGTGACCATGAAGGTGGAGGTGTGGGAAGCCCAGGAAATGACTCCAGTTTTTCCCAGGGGTGATCTTAGCCTTGGAGCAGCATGTTTTTCAGGCCAATAAAGACTTCCCAATTGGAGAAGTGGCACTTTAAGTAACTTTGGAATGATTTGTACTATCTCTAATGCACCTCCAGCCCGGACTAAGCCAGCAATGGGAATCTTCAGCCTTAAGACCACACGTGACTTCTGGGTCCTTAAGTGTGGACTTCGGACTGAATACAAATTTTACAGAACCAATCCTTTCTTTTTTTAATACACTTTTTGATCATCTTTTATGTTTTTATTTTTATTTTTTTTCTGATTCATCTGTGCAGCTTTTTTTAAAAAAAAATCATAGCTGTGCACATTAGTGCAATCAAGGGGTACAATGTGCTGGTTCCATATGGGCAAAGGACTCGAAGAGAAACTTCTCTAAAGAAGACAGGCGACGGCCTATAGACACATGAAAAAATGCTCACCATCCTTAATCATCAAAGAAATGCAAATCAAAACTACTTTGAGATATGTTCTTATTTTAAAAATAAATGTATTTAAAATACCAAAGAATAAAATAAGTTTGAGTGAACTTATTGATTGATCAGCACAGATCAATCAGCACAGATTGATCAGCACAATTAGAACATTCAGCCATGAGGGCTGAATTGTCGGCTGCTACACTCATGATTTAGTTGTCACTTCCCACCTGCCAGGGGCCACTGCCCCACAAGGCTGGTTGCTGAAAATTTACAGAGGTTGAGAACATTTGCCTGTTATCAGCTTTTGACAGTGGTACACTGTGCTCTGAAGTAGAATTACTGAATAGTTTCACAGCTTCAACAGTATTTTCTAATTCTTCCTGTTAATAGCTCATCATGTCAGAAAAGGTCACCAGAAGGAAACAGATTTCTTAATGGGTGGGAATTGTGATATTGTCTTGTCTCTGCTGAAGATAAGATGATTTCCTTGCTTTGTGATGCTGCAAAATCAACATTAAAGAAATTCAATGCTTATCAGCATCTTAACGCTAGTAAGGACTACAGATATTCTGAATTAGATGAAGAGGTACGAAAAGCTGTACCGCAGAAATTAAAGGAGGAAAAGTGAAAGCAAAGACAGTTCCTTAAAGCAGCAATAGAATCTGGAAATCATGTCACTGATGCAACTTAAAAAGTAGCCGATAAACTTAAGGGGAAAGGAAAGCTATTCGATGGTGTAGAAATTGTGAAATAATTTATTATTGGAATTGTAGGGTTGGTCACAGGTAATGTTTGTTTCAAAGTAAAAACTGCCTCTTTCAAGGAGAACCATAACTGATCAGCAGCATGAATTAGCCTTCAGTTTAACGGAACAACTTCATGCAATACTTCAAAAGGGAAATACATGTTATTATTCAATTGCTTTGGATGAATCACCAGACCCTACTAACTCAGCACAGGTTTTAGACTTTATTTGGGTCATAACAGAAGATTTTTCTTTGCTACAAGGAATTATTCACTTTGGGCACTCTTGTGAACACAATGCAGGGAATAGGCATCTTTAACAACTTTCAGGATAAATGCTGTGAAGCTGGACTGAATGTGCTCAATTCAGTGAGTGTATATACAGACAAGGCACCTTGCATGCCAGGAAAACATGAGGGATTGATTGACAGGTGAAGTATTAACACTGTCACGTCTTACATCAGCAAACTCTCTGTGCTGAAGCTACTCTTTTAAGTGGTACCTAGCAATAAGTTCTAAGTATTATTAACTAATTTGAGTTCTCTGTAGATTCTAGTTATCAACCCTTTGTGTCCTTAGCTGTGCAGAAGCTTTTTAGTTTAATTAAGTCCTATTTGTTAATTGCTGTTGTTGTTGCAATGGCTGCTGAAGTCTTTGCCATAAAATCTTTCCCCAGTCCACACTTTCTTCTACTTTTACCATTTTGTGTTTTAGATTTAATTCTCTTATCCATCTTGAATCAATGTTTGTAAGTGGTGAAAAGTGTGGGTTAAGTTTCAGTCTTCTACATGTGATTATTCTGTTCTCCCATTTGTTGAATAGAAATTCTTTTCCCCACTGTATGCCTCTGTTTGGTTTATCAAAGATCGGATGGCATCTAGAGACTGGTTTTATCCCTTGGCTTTCTATTCTATTCCATGCTTCTATTTTTGTGCCAATATTGTGCTGTTTTGATTACTGTGGATTAGTAATATAGCCTGAAGTCTGGTAGGGGGATGTCTCTGACTTTGTCTTTATTATTAAGAATACCCTTAAAAAATAGTCAACAATCCCATCTGTCATTGCCCCTATGGCCCTGGTCTCGATCGCAGCAGAAAGGAACCAGGTGAGACGCAGATTAAAAGTACAAGCTTGTAGGAGGCGGCTAACCTTGATTGCAAGGTAGCCCTGAGCAACCTCCGCAGTAGCCTTTTATTGAGACAGCACAAAACAGGTGAGGGGAGGATTAGACAATGACTACATGCCCAAGGCTCGCCATGGGCTGGGTTCTCTCTCCACAAGGAGCACCTGCGGACAATTTGGCCGAGGGCCCGCCCCCCAGCTGCAAATCATCTTGCTCAGAGGTCGTGTGGCTCTTGGCGTCCTCTACACCATCTACCTCTGGGCAAGAGATATCAACAGAACCTTCTCTGACGAAGACTGGTGAATGGCTAACAAACATTTGAAAAAATGCTCATCACCCCTGATTGTCAGAGAAATGCAAATCAAAACAACACTGAGATATCGCCTAACCCCAGTGAGAATGGCCCACATTACAAAGTCTCAAAGCTGTAGATGCTGGCACAGATGTGGAGAGAAGGGAACACTTTTACACTGCTGTTGGGTCTGCAAACTAATACAACCTTTTGGAAGGAAGTATGGAGAAACCTCAAAGAACTCAAACTGGACCTCCCCTTTGATCCTGCAATTCCATTACTAGGCATCTACCCAGAAGAAAAAAAAATCCTTTTATCATAAGGACACTTGCACTAGACTATTTATTGCAGCTGAATTTATAATCGCTAAAACGTGGAAACTGCCTAAATGCCCACCAACCCAGGAATGGATGAACATGCTATGGTATATGCAAACCATGGAACACTATCCAGCTACTAAAAAAGATGGAGACTTTACATATTTTGTATTAACAAATTGAGGTGGAACACATTCTTCTTAGTAAACTATCACAGGAATGAAGAAGAATCCAATGTACTCAATTCTAATACGAAGTCAGTAGATGATCTAATAGGTTATTGTTTTTAAACAAACTTTTAATTTGAGAAAACTTTTAAGTTTATAGAAAAATGTTGAAGGTAGTGCAGAAAGGTCCCACATATCACACACCAGTGTTCCCTCTTGTTAACACCTCTGTTGATTAGACAGGTAATGTGCCAATAATAATTCGTTATGATTAACTAAAGTTAAGTGAACTTTACTCAACTTTTCGTTTTTTAATTTATTTTTGATTTTTGGTAAGATTTCAGAGTATTAGGGGTTGCACACATTTTGTTTACATACTTGGTTTTTGTGCAGATTGAGTCAGAGTTATAAGTGTTCCCTTCACCTGGATGGTGTGCCATTTTACAATCATCATTTGATGCTAAAAAAGAGCCAAAGGATGGAAAAATGCAGCAGAATACTCATGTCATTGGCAACATGCCTGAAAAATGACTCCCGCCTTTTCAACCACTTATTGCTGTGAATCTGCATTCTCCTACCTAACCCAAATCATGACACTCTAAGGTCACAAATGCCTGATGCCCATCTAGGGACTGAGGTGATGCCCTGTCATCAAAGAGCAGACACACTCGACAAGGTTATTAAAAGGTTAATTAACTTCAAAATTAACAGTTTTTATTTTTCGAAATTATTAAGTACAGAGGGGTCAGATACTTTAAAAAAAATAACGTGCATTTTTAAGTATACGTAATTGAAGTTTCTTGAATGGGGCCTTATTTGGTTATAGCTAAATTAATGTGGCTAAGCAAACAAGCAAACCCAAGAGGTCCCAGTAATTCTGCCAGCAGAGACCAAAAGGTGGGCAAGAAAGGTCTGAGCAACCAGAAGGCAGGGCCAGAATGTTCCAGGTTTTTTTGATATTGAATTTATATGTTGCAATTGTATTAATTTCCTTTACTGATGTAATAGTTTGTAGATTTCCTTGCATTTCTATGGAGAAAATTCTATCATCCGGAAGGACGACACTGTAGCCTCTCCCTCTACACTGCAAGACCTTCTCTTTCTCAAGGGTTACAATGAGCAGGACTCTCAGTAAGACACTGAAATTGGAGCCATGCTAGTGAATATCTCCCACTTGTTCCTAATTTGAGGAGCTTTTAATGGATCCTTCTGTCATTGACATCTGCTGTGGACTTTCTAGGACTCATTCCTTCTCAGGCTAAGATTGTTGCTGTCACGCTTAGTTCAAAACTTTTAAAAAACAAATTGTGATTTATATCACATGCTTTTTCTGTTCGTTGTCTTTATTGATTTGTTATTTATATCTTCTTTTTGATTATTTAATTTGTTCATATGGCAAGTGGTTTTAATACATTTCATAAAGTTAAAGCATCTCCTATTCCTGGGCTAAGCTCAATTTGTTGAAAATATATTATTACTATTCTTCATATTAATTTTATTGAATTCAGCTAATTGACCTTTGTTTGGTATTTCGAGTGTTCAATAGGGAAATTAGCTTTTGTGCTTTTTATTTTTTACAATATCAGCATCTGACTTGGGCATTAGATCTTAGTACTCTCAAAAAATTACCTGGATATTGTTATTTTTATTCCTTTGGAAATGTGTTGTGGTTATTTGGTTTTTGAATAATTGCTATAATTTGCCTATAAAATGTCTTTCCAAAATTGTTTTGTTTTAAGAAATAATCTAATTCATATTAATATTTATATTTATTGGCTTAATGTTATTATGAAATCCTTTATTATTAAATCTCTAGTATAGGTATAGTCAATCACAATCATCCTCTCTTTAATTCTAATATACTTGAGCCTTATCATTTTTATGGATCAATCTATTTTCTATTTAATTTCTATCTTAAACCATTATCTTGTACCTTTGTTGTTACCCTCTCTGGTATTCTTATTTTTAATTTCATGAGTTTTATCTTATGTTCTCCATTCCACTTGAGTTGGGTATTATTATTTAAAATTTCTCAAGTTAAATGTTAGGATGTCCTATCTTAGCTTTTCTTATATTTAGGAAAACACAAACTAGTAAAAATATCTATTGAACACAATATATCCCTGAGATGCTACTTCTCAGAAAGGTTGACATTTGCTATTTTCATCATCAGTCTTTGTTATTTAAAGATGTTTACTGGGTATACTTTATAAAAGTCAGGAATTTTTAATGTTCACCTGAATGATTTTTAGTAAATTCATTGAGTTGTACAATAATCCCCACAATTCAGTCTTAGAACATTCTCATTACTCCTTCGACAAGTCCCCTTGAAACCATTTGCAGACCCTCCTGTCTGGCCCTGGCCTCAGGAGGTGACTGACAGCTCTCTGTCTTCACATACTGGCCTTTCCTAAAAAGTTAAAGTCAGTGGTGCACACCAGAGGTCTTTAAGGTCAGATGCTTTGACATCTCATCTTCCTCTTTAAGTAAAATTTCAGAGCTGTCACGATGATATGGAATCTATACAAGCATTTCTAAAGTACAGACAGTTGGGGGGTGCACGCAGGCGGGCATGTATGTGTTTACATATTGTGGGCACTTTTATATCTGGTTTCCTCTAAACAATGTTTCCAAGTTCATTGTTGTAACATGCATCAATAATTTGTTCCTTTTTATTGCTAAATGGCATTCCATTTTATGGATGGACAACATTTTATTTATTCATTAGTTGATGGACTCTCTATTTTTTCTAGCGTTTTGCTTCTATAAATAATGCTGTTATGAGCATTGGTGTACAAGGCTCAGCACAGACTTACGTTTTCAATTCTCTTGGCAAGATTTTTAGAAGTAGAATTGCTTGGTCATCTGGTAAGTACATGTTTAATATTTCAGGAAACTGTCAACCTGTTTTCCAAAGTTTCTCTAACGTCTTTATTTCCACCAGCAATGTATGAAGATTTGTCTCTTCACATCTCCGGCAACACTGGATGTTGCTGGTCATTCTTGAAAATAAGTTTTGTTTGTTTTTTTAGAGCAGTTTTAGGTTCACTGCAAAATAGAGTGGAAAATGCAGGGAGTTCCTGTATGTCCCCACCCTGACACGTGCCTGGCCTCCTTGCGTGATCAACATCCCCCACCAGATAGGCCCCTTGGTTACAACTGATGAGGTTGCCCTGAAGTGTCACTATCATCCAAATTCCAGAGTTCGTGTCAGGGTTTGCTCCCAGAGTTGTGCATTCTGTGGGTTTGGATAACTTATAATAAAATGCACCCACTGTTATATTAGCAGTGTCCCTGTCCTAAAACTCATCCATGGTCCCCCACTCACCTCTCCCTTCCCCTCTAACCCTGCCGACCAAGGATGCTTTACTGTCTTCGTAGTTTTGCCTTTTTCAGCATGACACGTAGTTGGGATCAGGCTGTAGAAACCTTCTTGGACCCACTGTGTTCACTCTGAGGCTCCTCCGCAACCTCTCATGGGCAGATAGATCATTTCTGTTGAGCACTGAATGTTGTGTTTGTTATTTTCTACTTTGCCACAATTTATTTATTCATTCACCTACTGAAGGTCATCTCAGTTGCTTCCAAGTTTGGGTAATTATGAATAAAGCTGCTATATACTTCTCTGTGTAGAGTTTTGTGCCTTCAACGCCTCCGAGTGGATACAAAGGAGGAAGATGACTAGATCATGTAAGAGGGTGCCTGACTCTGTGAGAAGCTGTCATTGCACCCAAAGAGGTGACGCCGTTCTCTGTCCCCGCCAGCACTGTGCACCCCGCCATCGAGGAGGAGCACGCCTTCTGCTTCACATCCCCACCAGCATTTGCCGCTGTCAGTGTCAGGATCTGGGCCATTGTAACGGGTGTGTAGGGAACCTGGGTGTTGTTTTAATTTATATTTCCCTGATGACATATGGCATGGACCATCTTTTTATATGTTTATTTTACACCTGCACATTTTCTTTGGTGAGGTTTCTATTAGGGTCCATGGTCTATTTTTAATCAGGTTGTATTTTTATTGTTGAGTTCTAAGAGATTTTATGTATTTCTAATACCAATTGTTTCTTGGATATGTCTTTTGCAAATATTTTCTTTTAAGGAGTGGTTTTTCTTTTCATTCTCTTGACAGTGTCTTTGCAGAGTAGAAATTATTCATTTCAATGAAGTCTAGCTTATGAATTAATTCCCTTCCATGGACTGTGCCTTAGTGTTACATGCATCTGAAAAGTTATCACCAAACCCAAGGTCATCCAGATTTTCTTCTTTGTCTTTTTGGCTCTAATCCCTGTAGTATACATGCAGTGGTTTCAAATTGGAGTTAATGTGTTTACAGTGGTTTCAAATTTCAGTTTTAATTTGCATTACTCTAATGATGAATGACATTTAGCATCTTTATATGAGCTTATTAGCTGTTCACATATCTCCTTTGGTGAAATGCGTATTTTACATGTTTTAATTGGGTTGTCTTATTTTTCTTTTTCCCCAGCATTGTTGAAGTCTAACTGACAATTAAAAATCGTATATATTTGAGGTGTACAACCTGATGTTTTGATTTATGTGCTGTCGTGAAATGATTATCACAGTCAAGGTGATTAACATATTTATCACCTCATATAGGTACCACGTATTTTGATGAGAGGTGATTTAAGATCTATTCTCTTACCAAATCCAAGTCTGCTATTTAGTAGTACTGACAATAGTGCAAGACACACATAAGGTCTGCAGAACTTCTTCATCCTACATAACTCAAACTTTTGCATCCTTTGGCCAAGATCACCCCATTTTTCTCCCGGATTGTCCCTGGAAACCACCATTCTGCTCTCTGGTTCTACGAGTTCTGCTTTCTCAGATTCCATGTAAAAGTAAGATGATGAAAAATTTGTCTTTCTGTATCTGGCTTATTTGATGTAGCATCACGACCTCTCGGTCCATCCACATTGTCACAAATAATAGGATTTCTTTCTTTTTAAGGCAAGATAATCTTTTATTAATTATTTACAGAAGGTGCCTAAATATATGCAATTTAAGAAAAAACTGTAATCCCATCACATTTTGCTTCTGCAATTACAAGAGATATAAGATTCAATTTCTAAGACAACAAATGTTATCAGTATATCTTGAAAATTACAATTTTAAGCAATTTGAGTTTTCTTTTTTTCTTTCTCAGTCTAGATAAAGTTTTAGCAAGTAAGTTGATCTACTCAAACAATCAGCTTTAGGGTTGTTTTTCAGTTTGGGGTTTTTTTTTTCCTACTTGAATGTTTTCCATCCTGGTCTTCATTATCCCTTTATTCTATCTACTTAAGTTTATGTTGCTCCCTTTTCTCTAGTGGCTGTCGATAGACACTTAAATTGCTGATTATATTATAATGTTAATGAAAGGTATAAATTCTCCTCCAAGAACTGCATTAGCTAAATTATGTATGTTAATTTTCACTCAATTTAAGATATTTTTTAAACTATTCAAAATATTTTACAACTTACCTTGTGGTTTACTCTTTGTTCCTTGGGTTGTTTAGTTTATTGTTTGATTTCCAGATATTTGTAGGTTCCCCCAATTTTTTCCCACTGTTTACCTTTAATTTTGTTATGGTTAAAGAATATATCTTTCATGATTTCCATATTTATAAATCTTTGATTTTTATTTTACAATTAGAAAATGATCTATCCTAAATAATATTTTATGTGTGTTTGACTCTACATGTATCGCACTGTTATTGAGTGGAGTTTTCAATAAAGGTCAGTTCAATATTACTTGTATTCATCTTATCTATCATTACATTTCTGCCTAGTTTTTCTATTCAATAATGTGAATAAATTGTTTAGATCTCCAAATACAATTGCTACGCTATTTATTTCTCCACTTGATTCTATGGAGAAATAAACTTCATGTATTTTGGGAATCCATTGTTAGTGTCTACATGTTTAAAATCATCATGTCTTCCTGGCATTTGGGCCATTTACAATTATGAAATTTTTCTCCTGTCTCCAGTCTGATTTCCTATAGGAAATCAGTATCAGCCTCTGTATTTCCTGTAGGAAAGTCTATTTTGTTTGATTGTAACGCAGCCCCCTCTAGCTCACTGGTGGTAACTGAATATTACGCACTTTCTGTCAGTTTATTTCAAACCAGTTTGTACCTTTACATTATATATATTTAAGGTGTTCAAAATGATGTTTTGATATATTATATGTAATGAAATGATTACTATAGCAAGAAAATTAATATATATTCATTTTTTCACATAGTTACCATTTGTGTGTGTGTGGTGAGGGGATCTAAAATCTACTCTCTTAGAAAATGTCTATATACAATATTATTAACTATACTAAACATGCTGTACTTTAGATCTCTAGACTTATTTGTCCTTCATAACTTTAACTTTGTGCCCTTTGACTTACATTTGTGACTTTGAATCTAAAATATTTGTCTTGTGAACCGCATACCATTGTATCCAATGTGCTATGCGGTATTACAGTCTCTGCATTTTGATTAGAATGTTAACGCATTTACATTTAAGGTAATTTTTGGTATAGTTGGATTTATATCTGCCATTTTTCTATTTATTTTCTATGCATCTCATGTATATTTTGTTTCTCCCTTATTTTAATTTTTTTGATAAAGTGAGGCTTTTATGGTACCATTTTAATTCTTTGTATACTTTTAAGTGTATTTTTTCATTTATTTTGTTTAAGAAGCAATAGGAACTAAAACACATATATTAAATTGTTTTAGTCTATTTCAGGTTCATACTGACTTAATTACAATAAAATATAGCAAATTTGCTCCAATATAGCCCCATTTCCACTCCCTTGTCTCCCCTGCGTGTGTGGTGTGTGTATGTTCAGTTTTGCATCTCTGATACTTATTATACAGGATTTTGTTTTTGAAAGAGATCTTCATTCCAGGCAAGGTCGTGCTACACACACAGTTCTTTCTATACTAAGAGCTTGTTAGAGAAACTGTCTTTTGCCTTTGGCTGTTTTGAAAAACCTGATCTTTGTCTTCCAGCCTCTGAAGTTTGACTTCAAAGTAATAGTGTAGGGTTGGATTCTGCTTAACTTACTCAGTTTAGAGTCATTTAGTGAGCCTGACTCTGAAAGGAGACTGTCATCAACCCTGGGAAGTCCTGCTTCTCAGATGCCTCTTCCTTCTATTGACCGTTATCTTGATGCTAACACCTGCTCACCAGATTCCACATCTTCTTTTATATTTTCCATTACTTTCTCTCCTGCCTGAATGCTGAGTAATTTCTTCCGACTGATCTCCTAATTATCTACTTACCCTGTGTCTGTATCTAGTTCTGTGAGCCCCACGGACTTTTCTCACTTGAATGTAGGCTTTTGTTTGGCTTTGTTTTTGTATTTGTTTTTGTTTAGTTCGAGTAATTCTTTCTGTGCACATTTAGAATGGAACATTTTCTATAGCCTCATTCTTTCGTCATTTTCAGGAAATGATTTTCTCTTTAAATATTTTTAACAAGCTGTTTTACATTATGCATACAAATATTCAAACACCCAAAATCCTTGACTGTTGTTTTTCTGATAATTTATGCTCATGTTGAATTTTTCTTTTTTGCATTTCTTAGATTTTAAAATTGCAACCACAATGCATTATCTAATCTAGAGAATCCTGGAAGGGCTTGGGTTGTAGATGTCTCTTCTAGAGAGGTTTCCTTTGCTCCTGCCATTTGCCTGTGTTGCTGTCGACCTAGTAACTCCTCAGTTACATCAGTAAACTTCAGTTTACCAGTTAGGGTTGCTTATCTACTACATGTAGTTGGTATTTGAAACACCACTCCATCTGAAGGCAAAATATGACTACAGGTTTTTAAAGTTACATTATTTTCACTTCTGAGCCATTTGAAATCAAGCTGATGTTTCTTTACTCCACCCTCCAGCAGATACTACTCTTCGCCTCCCTTGTAATTATTTTCTCTTCTTCCTCAGTTAAGGAGTTTTATCCAAGGTACATCCCTTTATTTAGCTAAATAATGACATTTTCAGGTTCCTTTCCAGATAAGAATGGTTGATGGGACAGACCTCTAGCCAACGAGGCAGTCTGCCTAATGGAAAGCCCTGCTGACCTGTCATTTTCTTGGCAAAGGAGATGGAGTTACTTGGGGTGTCATCTTGTTATCTTGTAAGCACAGGAAAAGAGAGATGGTACCCCAGTCTCTCATGGCACGTCATAGACACTTCATCCGACCTAGACTGATGAACTCTGGACAGGAACAAACTTTCCCTTGGCTAAGCCGTGTACCCATAGCCAGGCACAGTCTGCAGCAGTGACTGGCAGTCTCTGAGGATGTGGCCCTATAACCATCCCAGCCACATGTGGAGGCCTCTGTAACTTCTTTCCATTGTCCAAACCATACTGTGGTCAGTCAGGGCAACTGGAGATGACAGAACCTGTGTCTTCTCTCTGCTGGAGTCAGCAGATTCCCCAAGGCAAGCCTGGGCTTATTTTTGTATTACCCCCTATTCTTTAGCTTTGGCATTTCTGTTGGGGAGGCCCTGAGCCCCTCTGCACCTGTTTCCCCAAAAAAGTAAGAGAATCCTAGTAGCTTCCTCAGTGGGTGGTTGTGGAGTTACGAGTCAGTTCATGTGAGGAACATGGGAATCCCACCTATACCACGTACCCTTACAAAGAGTTGTCTGCAACCGCAGTCATAAGAGCACGTGGAGTGTGACAGTGGGGCTGGAGGCGCGTCCTTGGCTGTTCTTTCGAGAGCCATGACTAAGCAGAGCTCCTGCTCTTGGTGGCTGACTCAGAGAAGAGTGTACAGTAGGATCAACGGACTGCGTTGTGGACACGACGTCCAGTGGCAGCAGCGAAACTGTGGACCAGATGAGGGTGAAGGGCCAGGAGCCAGGCAGTGGACAAAAAGAAGACAACCGGGGGGTGTTTTTAGTAAAATATCACCACATTGGTTTGATATACAGAAACCTGATAGTTAGCCTGGTTACAAGTGGTAAAGCAGTGGCATTAAATCAGGAGTTACTGATACGCTATCAGTACATAAAGATAATACAATGATGAGTATTAACAATTCTGGAAAATTCAGACCAAAAAATAACACCTGGAAATATCACGGTCTAGACCTGAATTACCCACCCTAGTGGTCACCTGTGTTGAATTAACTGGGAAAATTGAACCAAGCACCAGTATGGCAACAGGTGAAACTCCTTCTCAGGCAAAGCTCTTTTCTGTGGCTGGGAGTTGGGAAGAGGAATAAATATATTAATATACTTCTTTGGGTGCTTGGGGAATTTGCAGGATAATGTCTGTAATGAACTCTAAGCTTCTTAAAAATAATCCTTGCGAAGTCAAGCAGGGAGACTCATTGTAACGGTATCCTCAGGAGAGCTCGGCCAGGTGAGAAGCTGTGGTGTTACAATGATGTCCTGGAGGTAGGTGGAGAGGAAGACCCTATGGACACAGTTGAGCCGCCCTCATGTTGCACAGAATTCAGGAAAGGTCATCTTAGCACCACGACTGTTCTTGCCCTGTTCTTTGCCCTGTTCTTTGTCCAGGTAGCACGCACCTGTGACTCAAGACTCCCCTGTAGGAGCTTTCGGTCCTCAGCCCTCTGCGCAGGTGACAGGCCCCCGGAGCTCGTCCTGCCTGCAGGCCCCTGGGTTAATCCGCTCTTCCTTCAACACGTGCTCAGCATCTTTCCCATCAGTGGTGAAACCAGCACACGCCCGTAACATCTGTGACCCCGTTGTTTGTGTGGATGTACTTTTTAAAAGTGCTCTCAAAGCTGTTGGAGGGACAGTGACCTGGAAGCAGAAATTCCTGGAGTTTTGCACATGAGACCCAGAGAAGCAAGAGAATGTTCTCACTGTGGTCAGAACCTGGTGTTTCTACAGGGGCAGGTCCTCAAAATGGTCCCGTTTATAAGGCCAGAGGAGCTGACGCGCAGGCTTTCTGACAAAATGCCCATGAGCAGGCTCCACTGTCCTCTGCCTCAGTCTCCTCACATGGATGCGACAGGTTCTGTGGTGCCCAGAGGACACAGACAGGAAGTGCCATCTCCTTCACCCTCAGGAATGACTAAGCCGGACACCCGGCGTGCCAGTGTCTCCTGGGGTCCTCAGGAACAGCCTCCTGGTAGCCGTGTGAGGGAGGCCGGGCCTTTCTATTGGCCACTTTCTCTGAGTCCCCTCCAGCCTCTGAGCAGAGTCACCCTGTCCTGTGACAAGCTCTGTTTCAAACCTCGCTGAACTTCAGGAAAACCCTTGAGTTACACCATCCTGACAGAGGCAGATCTGAAGCCCCCTGAGCTGCTCCCAATGACTGTCCACCGTTTCCTAGGAGTCTGGACCAGGGGTTGGCCCTGAGGAGGTGACCAATGAACTTGGAGAGAGCTGGCCACTGCCAACCTCAGTGGTCACACAGAACACGTGGTAGGTGCCACACCTCTCTGGATACGACTTCCAATGCCAGCCACTTCTTTAAAAAAAAATTAAATAAACCATCGCAAACCCCTGTGTGTGTTTAAACGCCACGGCTCCTGATGAAACTGGACGTACGTGATTTTCTTTTCTACTTTTTGGGCATGTGTGCCATGTCCTAAATCCATCCCCACCACGTCCGGAGCAGTGATTAGTGAGGTTCTCTAATTAGCAGTGAGGAGCGCCTCACTCACCAGCTTATTCCTCAGCAATAATCAAGAACCTAGGACCAGGTATTTAAGCCGTTTTGTGGAGACAATGAACAGTTTCCGGTTTCCCTGGAAATGTCAAGAGTGCATTAGGGACGACTCTTCAAAGCTCTTCTGGAAAGTTTGCAGGCTCCGATTGTGCCATCAGGAATTCAAACGAGTTCTGTATTCAGTGACCAAGAAAGGCAAATGTATGCAGTGGGAGGGAAAGGCATTGCTCACAGCTGTAGGGCAGACCTTAACAATATTTAAATGTGTTACTTAAGAAAAGGCAATGTTTTTCTTAATATCCAGATCAATAATTCCTTAATTTATATCACAATTTATAAAATTTTTAATAAGAGCGACAGGTGGAAAATTTAAAGTCAAGCTAGATCTAGTTCCACTTAAACAGTTATATCTTATACTGTGGATTTAAAATGCATTTTCCAAACACAAATATAAAATTTCATTCTCACTAACAAGTGCATTTGTTAGTCATATTTGTGCATGGAAAATAAGTTTTTATGTTTATATTTGTGCACAAATATTATATGTTTTATGTTTGTATTTGTGCACAAATATAATATTTCATTCTCACTAACAATCAGGTATAAGTGAGAATGAAATATATTTGTACTTGGAAAATATGTTTTAAATCCACACTACAAGATATAACTGGTTAAATGGAAATAGATCTAGCTCAACTTTAAATTTTCCATCTGGAGCTCTTATTAAAAATTTTATAAATTGTGATATAAATTAAGTAATTATTTATTTGGATAATAAGGAAAACTATTGCCATTCTTTAAGTAACACATTTAAGTAGTAGTATGTTTTTTGCAAAATAATTGTATCTTATATGGACTAATAAAAAGTGATACTCTGTTTATAAACTTTTAAAATTAAAATGTTTAGCTCTAAATATGAACCACACATAATATCAAATTATAGTTTACTGGTAAAATCTTGATTTTATACATGTAAATCAATAGCAAATTGACCTATTTTGAACTGTTTAAAATGTGTCTCTGAATCAATTGTGCAGCGTTTATGCCACAGCCAGAATCCCTGTGTGGGGTCCTCACGACAGCACCAGCCTCACCTGCAGCTTGTCAGAGAGGCTCATTTTCAGCCCCACCTGAAAAGTCCTGAGTCTGAGACACTGAGGCTGTGGCCCAGCCTGCCCCAAGGTCATTCTGATGTGGCTGAAGTTTGAGAACCGCCTGCTGTAGAAATCAGTCAACCAATTGCAGTTCCCCTGGTTAGTAAAGCCCTAAAGATAGAGAAGGCTGATAGGTCCTGGAAATAGGGTCTCACCCGCTGACTACACATAATCTTCTGCCAGAACATGTTTCTAGAGGTTTCCATTACAGTCTCATCACTCTCACCATCCTGGTAGAGTTAAGAATCGACTATTTAAAATGACAACAACATGCGATTAAGCCAATTACATTATAACTATTGACAGTTAAGCAAATCAACAAGAAAAAATCAAACAACCACATTAAAAAGTGGGCAAGAGACATGGAAAGGAACTTTTCTTGACTAATGGCTAAGAAACACACAGGAAAATGCTCATCTGTACTCATCACAGAAATGCAAATCCAGACCACACAGAGATGCCGCTGACCACAGAGAGAATGGCTCTCAGCGTAAAGTCCCCAGACATCGGATGCTGGTGTGGACGCGGAGGCAGAAGGACACTCAGACCCACTGGTGGGACTGCAGACTGGGCAGCCTCTGTGGAAGGCAGCATGGAGACTGTCAAAGAGCTGAAAGCAGACCTACCATCTGTCCTGCTAATCTCGTTACTAGCTATTCACCCAAAAGGTGAAAAGGGCATCCTACCAGACGTTCATAGGAGCACAGTTCACAGTCGCAAACATGTGGAAATAACCCATATGCCCTTCATAGCAAGAATGAATTAATAAATCATGGTATGTGTATACCATGGAATATTATTCAGCCATAAAAAGAGAGGTCGTGTGGCTTTATAACAACCCGGGTGGATTTAGAGACCATTCTCCTAAGTATCACAAGAATGAAAAAAAATACAGACGCCACCCATGGCCAGGACTAAACTGAAAGTAGCAGACAGTTCCCTCCATGCTCACATGAGAGAAAAACTACAAAATTCAAACAGGGGAGTGGGGGTCAGCGGGTAAATTCCCACTCAGCAGATACCTAGCACAGGAATACGGCCCAGTGCCCCACCGTGGGGTCACTTCTACAAACTGGGCTTTAACCTAACAAATGCCAACAGTGGAATCTAACTGTTGATACCCCACATTAATCTGAAATCTAAACATCGATAAGCACCCAAACGCACCATTTCCTAATTTTTTCATGTCATCCACACTTTTGAGGTTACGGAAGTGGCATACCCACGTGATGGAGAGTCCATGTGCATATGCACTCGGCCGGGTCCGTGGCAGCAGGAAGGTGCCATGGGGCGGGAAGTGCCGTGGGGGAGCTCGCCTTCCCCGGTCCAGTGCTCCGCTCTAGGGCTGGATTGGCTGTGTTGACCATGGACCTGAGAAGCAAGGGAGAAATGCCAAGAAGCAGATAAAGCTTAGAATGCGGTGCTGCTGTGGTCGTTGCCTTTGCGAATAGCACAGGCAATCTGGGAAACATGCTGTGAACATTCAACAACTACCACAGAATTCGGCACAGAAGTTGCTGTCGCCCTCCCAGTGACGAGCAGGCGAGGGCCTGACAGGCGTCTCTGCGCCTCGCTTCTCTCTTACCCGTTGATGTTGCGTTAAAGACCCACTAACCTCCCGTCAGGGCTTTGGTTTACTCAGCGTGGGCACATCTTGTTTTCTCCGCCACCACCGGATTTACCTTTCTGTTTGATGCTGTTGACTTTTGAGTCGGGACACCCGGGACCAGCCTTCCTGCAGTGCCGGCCACGCGTGTCCTTCTGACCACAGGACGGTAACGCGGAAGCTGCAGAAATGTGTTTCCTCCACTTCCTGTTTCCTCTGTGCTGTTTCCTCCCTGACCCTCCACTCGGGGACTCCTGTGTCACACGGAGCTCCTTCCCAGCAATGTGTCCCGTTTGTGCTTACTGTGTCTGTGTCCCCAGAGGAAGTTTCTAATTTCTGCCTGGTCATGACATGCTGCCCTGTCACTGCGGTGTCCCCTCTCCAAATGTCTGGTGCTGTCTGAAGGGTAAGTTGGAGGCAGACAGGACGAGGCATGTGCCACCTGTCACCACGCAGGGGACAGCGTCTCGGGAGGACTGTCCAGGAAAAGAGGATGATAACCTAAGCTGACCCCCCTAAAGATGACCTAAGACCAAACTGGTTTCAGACTTTATCCTGTGAAGACAACCCTCCAGGGGCCCACAGGGTTCTCAGCACCGAGACCCCCTGCCAGGTGTGGTGGATGGGGACAGAGGGACAGAGCGGGGACCCTCCTTCCTCCGGACATGCCTTTTGGTGTGCCAGCTGTGAGGGTTCCCAGGCCTTGCAGGAACTCGCTGGAAAGGGCACCGCTGTTCACAGCAGTTCACAGGCTGGTTTTGCACATTAAAATGAAGACGGCGTCATGAAATCAGTGTGAAAGAGGACTCTGAACATTTTGCTTTTGTTCTTTTTTAAAGCAGCCATTGAGAACCCAAATGCAGGCCACCCCAGACCAGTGCCAGCCCTGAGGAGCCCCTCTCTGGAGCCTGAGAGAAGGTGGCGTCAGGCAGAGCGGAAAGTGTCCCTGAGGGCTGGGGACTGACATTTACACCCCTGCCTGCTAGACTAACAGACCTCAGGCACAGGGCGGGAGGCCCTTGCAGCATTTGTGCAAAGTGAGACCCCTTCAAGGTGAAACAGCATTATTGATCAAAGTACAGGTAGCTCCATGTGTAAAAAGGAAACAGCCAGGGTCACCCTGTGCCACTCGCACGCCCCGGCAAAGATGCCCCCTCTTGTTAAAAACGAATCCAGTTGCATTCCAGCTCCAGCCTGCAAAATTAATGACCAGCTTGCAATGAAGTTCCTGCGTGGACCTTGGCCTTGTAATACAATATGATTACTCGCGGTTTTCCTTAGCGGGTCTGAGCAGCAGGCTCAGGCAGGGCCGGCTGGTATTTGACACACAGCCGCTGTGTTTGTGGGCGCGCTGGGCAGCTGACTCACTTCAAAGTCCCAGCCCTGCTGGCTTGGTTTACACCTGAGCCAATTAGCCCCGGAGAGGCTAATCAGAGGGCCTAGAAATAGAGCCCAGTCTCGTTCCTGGGCTGGAGAAGTCACCTGATCCCAGGTAAGTGACACCAGGGGAACAATGGCAGCTGGAGCAGGAGCGGTAGGGGGCGCCTGTTCCCAGGAGCTCGGGATACGGGGACCTGGGCACAGCCTGAGCGCCGGCCGCTCTCAGGGTGTTTGTTGGGCTTTTGTTGGCAACGAAGGGGCTAATTGAAGTGGAAGAGGCCGCAGCCTGTTTGTTGGCACATCAAATATGCTGTAAGATATGCTGATTCGTGCTGCTCCTGAATTATTGAACAGCGCAGCTCCAAGAAATAAGGGGGGAGGGAGAGGCTTACAGGGTGGCTGCCTCGCACAGGTTCTGCTGGGTTTCACATCATGAGTGGAGGTGACAGAGCCCTGGACACCTGGGAACTCCCAGGTGGGCGGCACTGCACAGTGGCCGTGGTCAAAGCATCCATTCCAGGCTGAAACATGAGGGTGGGCTTTCCACATGGAGGGCTGGGCCAGCTGGAAGAAAGTAGGGGAGTCTGCACCTTGCATCTGGTCCAGGAACAGTCTCTGTTAGAGTTGGGTGACGTTCTGAGCTCCTCTCAGCGATGAGGCAACAATTGTCAGTTCTGGAGACAGGTGGAATGGCACAGGGTCCCACCACCAGGACTCGGCAGAGCGACAGACCTGGGAACCTCTCAGGGTGCCACGCACTCATGGCAGACGCAGACTTGAGACTAGAGTTCCCTTTAGAAAACCATAAAAAGAACAAAATTTGTATGTTAAAGCCAAAAACCAAACCACCCGTCTCTGTATGTAGATGCGTGCACCTGTGTGTGTGTGTAGACGGAGTGGGAAGTGATGATGGGAGACAGCAGGCAAGCATGTCCTGGGGACCTGAGCACAGCGGCCAAGACGAGAGTGCTTGGTCAAGCTCCTTGATGCTTTAGATACGTTTTTCTCACCATGGTAAGTCGGAGTTACACTCTCTCTGAATTTTGGGGTGACATGAAACCCCCAGACATTTCTTTTTCTCTAATGAGCCCAAGCGGCAGCATCCCTGGGTGCACAAGCAGCACTTCCCCACGTGGCCTCCAAGGTCCACTCTAGCAGAGCCCTCGGTGCACAGACCACTTGGTTCCTGACCCAGACATGTGATTATTCTCATAATAAAGGGTGTGTGAGGCTCTGACCTGTGGTGTCCCTCCTGTGGGGAGAAGTGGAGACCACAGCCAGTGGGGACGGGTTGGGACGATGACACGGGTCTGCTGCTGAGAGCAGTCCCCACACATAAATCAGGTGCCACAAGAGCTGTGGGAGAGACGACTCTGTCCACAGCAGGCCCAGCCTGTGGGCTTGTCATCGCAGACCGAACTGAGACAGGGATGTGGGATCACACCCTGAGGATTCCTGGATCCCAGAATCAGAGGAGTGTCACTGAACCCTGGGGCCGTGCAGAAAATGGCTCTGGAATCTGACCACAAACTCACTTCTGCAAAATATCAGAAGACAAAATTCCTGGTGATGTGACTTGGCGATTCTTACTCTACTTCCCCTCCAGCACATCTGAAGGAACAATTGCAGGAGCACACGTGTGGGGCCATGAGCATGTGGGGGGTGAGCACACGTGTGTGTGGGGGTGTGAGCACATGTGTGGGACCCTGATCCTGTGTGGGGGGGGTGAGCACACGTGTGCAGGTGTGAACCCCTGTGTGTGGGGCCATGAGCATGTGGGGGGTGAGCACACGTGTGTGTGGGAGTGTGAGCACGTGTGGGACCCTGATCCTGTGTGTGGGGGGGTAAGCACACGTGTGCAGGTGTGAACCACTGTGTGTGGGGCCATGAGCATGTGGGGGGTGAGCACACCTGTGTGGGGGGTGTGAGCACACGTGTGCAAGTG
>CAUYRH010170658.1:0-10794 GCA_963574655.1 Perodicticus potto | reverse complement strand
AGCTGTCACCTGGATAGAGTGCCGTGGCTCATAGCAACCTCCCAATTCCTGGGCTCAAGCGAGTCTCCTGCCTCTGCCTCCCAAGTAGCTGGGACTACAGGCGCCCACCACAACGCCTGGCCATTTTTTGGTTGCAGCCGTCATTGTTGTTTGGTGGGCCCAGGCTGGATTCGAACCCACCAGCTCAGGTGTACGTGGCTGATGCCTTAGCCCGTTGAGCCACAGGTGCCGAGCCTCTTTTTCTTTTTTTAATGAACTGGATCCTAATGATTTTTCATTTTGTAAAATATAGCATGTATGATACTTAGGGAAGTAGTATGCTTTTCATTTTTATGGATTCAACCCTTAAAAAACTGTTGAACTATAAATTAACTGTATTTTGGTAAGCATACAAGGTAAGAAATGATATTTTTGAAGAGGGTGGCGCGTGTGGCTCAGTGGGCAGGGCGCCAGCCTCATATACCGAGGGTGGCGGGTTCAAACCTGTCCCGCCAAACTGCAACAAAAAAAATAGCTAGGTGTTGTGGCGGGCATCTGTAGTCCCTGCTACTTGGGAGGCTTAAGCAAGGGAATCACCTAAGCCCAGGAGTTGGAGGTTGCTGTGAGCTGTGTGACACCACAGCACTCTACCAAGGACAACAAAGTGAGACTCTTGTCTCTACAAAAATTAAAAAAATTAAAAAATGATATTTTTGAAGAATATTTCTCTAGGAATTGTTATGCCTTTAAAGGGAGGGTAGGAAAAGGGAATACATTATTGAGAGTAGGGAAAGGGAATATTTTATCTTGATGCATCTTATATGTCTCTGAGTACCGCTTTTATGTACAATTTTGTTTTCTTGGTAAATTCATGCTTGTTTATAATAGGTTCTATCAGAACTTTATTTTCTATATAGATATAGTGTGTGTATATATACATCGTGTGTATATATATCTATATATATACATTGTGTGTATATATGTATACATAGTTTTTTAAATCACTTATTTGTCTTGTATAACTTTTATTTTCATATGTTTTAGGAAGCAGTTCAGGTACTTCTGAAGCATTCTGCAGATGTTAATGCTCGAGACAAAAACTGGCAAACCCCTTTACATATAGCTGCTGCTAATAAAGCTGTAAAGTGTGCTGAAGCTTTGGTACCTCTTCTGAGTAATGTAAACGTATCGGATCGAGCAGGGAGAACTGCATTACATCATGCAGCTTTCAGTGGACATGGTGAGGTAAGTGGTATTTAATTCGTGAATTTTTTTTCCCCTTACATCCATCTACCCCCTAGTTACAGTGACCTTCCCTTCTTTAGCTATTCATCAGTTCATGACAAAAGCAAACAAATATTTATCTTGATATTTTTTGTCTAATTGTGTCTTTAGCAAACTCTGATGTGTTTTTCATGATTTACCTTTCTCAAATTTAGAAATTTACATTCATCAGTTTATTGTAAAAGCAAACAGAAATATCTGTCTTGCTAATTTTTGTTTTAATTTTGCCTTTAGCAAACCTCTGATGTGTTTTTGTGATTTAACTTTCTCAAATTTAGAAATTTACTTAGTAGACACCTGCCCGTGCACTTGAAATTCATAGTCAATCTAGGGTGACAAAGAAGAATGCTGCTAATTCCAACACAACCTAGAAAGGATGTTCTGTCGTTGTAGAAGAAAATTATCTAGGACAATGAGCAATTTCACAAAGCAGAACTTTTTTTTTTTTGAGACAGTGTCTTACTTTGTTCCCCTTGGTAGGGTACATGGCATTATAGCTCATCAGCAACCTCAAACTCTTGGGCTCAAGTGATTCTCTTGCCTCAGGCTCCCAAGTAGCTGAGACTACAGGCGCCCACCACAATGCCCAGCTATTTGTTAAAGACGGGGTCTCGCTCTTGCTCAGGCTGGTCTCGAACTCGGGAGCTCAGGCAATCTATCAGCCTTGGCCTCCCAGAGTGCTGGGATTACAGGTATGAGCCCCTACATCCAGCCTTAAAGGAGAACTTTTGAGGCCATTTTATCTAGTCCTCCATTTTTTATTACAGACAGAAACTCAAAGAGGTAAAGTGACATTCCCAAGATTGTGTGACTGGGAGCTAGTGTTTTTTCACAATGTAGTAGTCCCCTCTTATCCACAGGGATACAATCTAAGACCTGCAGTGGATGCCTGAAATATCAGATAGTACCAAACCCTATATATATCATTTTTTCCTATACCTACCTATGATAAGGTTCAGTTTATAAATTAGGCGTAGTGAGAGTTTGACAACAATAATAAAATGGAATGGTTTAGGACAATATACTATAATAAAAGTTATAGGAATGTGCTCTGTCTCTTTCTCAAAGTATCTTATTGTAACTACGCTATAATCACCTATTTTCAGACCATGGTTGTCTGTGGGTGATTGAAATCACAGATAGCTAAACTGCAGATAAGAGGGGGGACTACTCTACTTTTCTGCTTTTGCAACATAAAGAATCCTTGTCTCCACTGCAATTAAGGTCCCATATATCCCTATTTGAAATCTGTAATGCCTTTACTAGTGGAGATACATTATAAATATGGTTAGACATTATTATTCTTGGTACACTGTGAGGTAAGTGGACTATGCAGTGACCTTCAGTGTAATCCTATTGTAGATACTGGGTTTGTGCTTGAATTAAGTTTAAGACATTTCAAAATGAGAATGTACTTTGCATTTTAATAACATTTTGGGCTATGAGTAGGAATAAAAACTCTTATTAAATATTCCAGCTGTAGACTTTCCAGATTTGAGCTTGGTTGATAAAATACCAGGATACAAAATGACATCTTAAAAAGATACCAGTGCCTAACTTCAGTAATACTGTAGTTAACCCTTTTTTCATATTTGAAAAAAAGCCTTCACTATTTAGTCTAGCTCCTTTCTTTTTACAAATGCAAAAATTCAGTGCCAGAGATATTAGGATGGGTAGTTGTCACAAGTGGTATTAATAAATAGTTCTACTTCAGGATTTTGGTGAAACTATATTTACTTTTATTCCAGATGGTCAAACTGCTTTTGTCTAGAGGTGCCAATATTAATGCTTTTGACAAGAAAGATAGACGTGCTATCCATTGGGCAGCATATATGGGTATGTACTTTTTTTTTTTTTTTTTAAGAGATGGTATGTATTTTTTAAATTTACTTTTTTATATATTTAGGAAAAATTGTTTTAGTTCTTGCTGTTTAAATAACATTTGTCTTTTAGGGTAGTATAAAGTTACACAGTACCTGAGTTTACTTCCAGGTGGAACCAGCTTGATAAATGGAGGAAGTTTGGAGTGCAGTATGTCCAGTTCATCTAGGTTATTAAGAATAAAAATGTCTGATTTCTTAATACTAAGTTTGATAATTGATATCGCTGACATTTCACTTTGGCGCTTATTTTATTGTGAAGGTACAGCTTTAGTCTTTGAAATGCACAGTTGGCTTGTGATTATCTCAAATTTTTTTTTAGAGCAATTTTTGTGAAACCATGGATAAGACAAAAATTTGTGTGATTTTCTAACATGAGTTCCATTGTAGAACCACTGCAGCACAGACATGTAGAAATATCAACAGAGTGTTTAGAAAGAATATAGCTAATGAACACATAGTATGTCAGAGGTTTGAGAAGTTCCATTTTGGAGATTTTAATCTTGAAGATGATCCATGTGGGAGACCGAATGGATAATAATGAGCTGAAAGCAGTAGTGGAGATGAGTCCATCTCAATCTACAAATGATTGGTGGCAAGTTTGACATTACTGTTCCAACAATATTGGACCATTTGAAAGAAATCAGCAAGGTAAAGAAGCTGGATACATGGGTTCCACGTGAATTAAATATCAAAAGAGACATCTTGAAGCTTGCCTTTCTTTAATGGTCACAGCACAAAGGCAAACCATTTCTATGCTGTATTGTTACATGTGATGAAAATGGATTCTTTTTTGACAATGCAAGCATTTGGCACATTGGATAAAGATGAAGTTCTAAACCACAGTCCAAAACCGAATATTCCTCAAAAAAAGGTAATAGTGTTTGTTTGGTGGTCTAGTGCTGGTGTTATTTGCTACAGCGTCATGAAACCTCATTAGTGGATTACAGTGGATGTCTGCTGTAACCAGTTGGACATGATGAGGCTAGCAATTAAGCAGCCGAGATTGGTCAATAGAGACAGACTAGTTCTCTTGCAAGACAGTGCTTGACCACAGGTCCTACAGACAATGCTGCTCAAACTACAGAAGGTGGACTTGGAAACTCTTGTCATTCACAATATTCACCAGACTTTATACCAACTGATTACCACTTGTTTCAGGCTTTGGGCCACTTATTGCAAAGAAAAAATATTCATTTCTCAACTGTAGAAAGGTAGGAAATGCCTTTTATGATTTCATCTTCACTTGTTCTTCAGGCTTCTTCACTGCTGGCATAAACAAGCCACCGTTAAGATGAGAAAACTGTTAATAATGTAGGTGCATAATTTGATTAATTATACTGCTTTTTGTTTGATACACAATAAACTGCACTTTTGATTCAAAATCACATTTCATAATCTAATAAAAGCTGTTTGAAATCGTTTACCTATAAAGGGAGAGACATTCCACACACAAGCCTAGGATACATCATTTAGGATTGTTATTTATGAAAAGCCCATTCTCATACCCACCTTGTTTCTATGGAAATATTAAGGTAGAAGTTATAAAAATACATTAAGAAGCCTAACAGTAATTTTATAGAAGAAATTTGAGGCTTAGAATGCAGGCTTTTCTTCTGTAACATGACATACATGTTCTTTAAAAATCTTAACAGTGTGGGCTGGATGTGGTGGCTTAAACCTGTAATCCTAGCACTCTAGGAGGCCAAGGCAGGTGGATTGCTTGAGCTCACGAGTTTGAGACCAGCTTGAGCAAAAAGCAAGACCCCCATCTCTACTAAAAATAGAAAAACTGAGGCAAGAGGATCACTCTACCCAAGGGTGACAAAGTGAGACGCTGTCTGGAAAAAAAAAAAAAAAACAGAGATGAAAGAACTCTTCCCGTTGCAGCCATGGAGCTCAGAGCATTTTTTTTTTCTGCCAAAGATTATAGTAATGCTTCTGCTATTTTGATTCCTGTGAGTAGAAAAAAATCACATAAGGCCTCCCATATTTTCTGTGTAACACTAGTGTCATTCTATGATTTACTAGTCTCTTTAACTGTTTTGTCTTTTCTTGTTTCTTATTTAAAGATAAAGGATTAAGAGAAGAATCAATCTTAATATCAGATATTTACAATTCATAACAGTAGCAAAATTGCAGTTATGAAGTAGCAACAACATGAGGAATTGTATTAAAGGGTCAAGGCATGAGGAAGGTTGAGAACCACTGCAGCAGAAGGCTATTTTGTCTACACTGAAAATCTGTTGTTTCGTGTAGCCAGCCACCTTTATTATTGATCTTAGCTAGGTCTTCTGGACAACTTACAGCTTCTACATCAGCACTTGCTGCTTCACCTTGTACTTTTATGTTATGGATACAGCTTTTTTCTTAATAACGCATGAACTAACCTCTACTAGCTTCCATCTTTTCTTCTGTAGCCTCCTTACCTCTCTTACCCTTTACAGAATTGAATAGTTAAGGCCTTGTTCTGGATTAGGTTTTGGTGGAATATTGCAACTGGTTTGATCTACCCAGACCACTCAAACTTTATCATTCATGTGTTCACTGGAGTAACACGTTTAATTTTCCTCAAGAACTTTATCTCTAAATTCTCAATTTAGCTAACTATGTCTTCCTCACTAAACTTTGTAAACTTTCCTCCCTAAATGGTTGTTTCTAGCTTTTGATTTAAAGTTAAAGACTTGCAACTGTTTTTCACTTGAACGCTTCAAGGCCACTGTAGCGTTATTAATTGACCTAATTTCAGTATTGTTTCTCAGTGAATAGGAAGGCCCAAGAGGAGAGAAACAGATGGGAGAACAAAGCAGTTGGAACACCCAACATTTATTAAGTTCACCATGTTGTATAGGTGCTCTTCATTGTACCTCGAAACAGTTATAATAGTAACATCAAAGATCGCTGATAACAAATCACCATAGCAGATACAGTGATAATGAAAACGTTTGATATTGCAAGAATTACCAAAGTGTGACACAGATACACAAAGTAAGCACTTTAAGTTGATTAAAGAATAGTGTCAATAGACTTGCTCAACACAGGGTTGCCACAAACCTTCAGTTTGTATTTTTAAAACAAAACCACACAATCAAATATCTGTGAAGTGCAACAAAACAAAATGTGCTTGAATTAGACATAAAAGCTAACTTAAGAATGTATGTGTTAAAATAACCTTGGGGGAAAACACCAAAAAGATCTAGGTAAAAGGAAAATTACAAGCTTATTTAATAATTAATCAAATATATTACAGTTATCCCTTGATATTAGTTTTAAGACACCTCCCATAATAAAATCTATGCTCAAGTCCCTTATATAAAATAGTGTATTATTTGCATGTAAACTATACACATCTTCCCATATTCTTTAAATTATCTCTAGATTACTTGTAATACCTAGTGTGATGTAAATAGTTGTACTACATTTTAAATTGGTATTTTTTAATTGTTTTTTCTTTTCTAATATTTTCCATTCTGTAGTTGTTCAGATCTATAGGTGTGGAACCAGTGCACATGGAGGGCAACTTTGTATTTAATATTATTTCTACCAACATTTATCAAAATTATCCAGAATTCTTATGTTTTCCTTCTGTCTTCTCTCAAGTTATAATGTGATTTATTGGTAACTTGCTGTGCATCGTCTAGTTAATTTACATTTCTAAATTTCTTTGAAGATTTTCTGTATTATATTTAATTATTTTTCATCTGCTTGTTTCTTAATTTTTTCTGTGAAAACACATTTTTAGGTCACATTGAAGTAGTGAAATTACTTGTGGCACATGGAGCTGAAGTGACCTGCAAGGATAAGAAGTCTTACACACCTCTTCATGCAGCGGCCTCTAGTGGAATGATCAGCGTAGTCAAGTACCTTTTAGATCTTGGAGTTGATGTAGGTGTATAGATTGAACAGAATAAAATAATGGAGCCTTTTATGTTTTTCTTACTCTGTTGTTGTCAGGCATTATTTCAGGTTTAAAAGATGATTTTATATAATGTTTTTGTCTTTTAACTAGATATCTATAGTCCTTTATCTAATGTACTGATTAATAGCAAGACATATAAATACTCAGATTATGTTGAGGTAAAATGCCTTTCAAGGGTGAATGATTAATCTTGGTCTTCCTTCTCCATCACTTTCCAGGCCCTGTAGAGTTCCATTTTACTTGAGGGAAATAGCAGATCAGATACACATTCATTAGACACTTAGGTTATTGTTATTTGCCTAGATATTCTAATATTCTCTTTAAATGATTGCAGCAGTTCACATTATAAGAGATTGGCAAAAGCTAGGCCAGTAAACGAGGCTTTTTCTCTACCAGGTGTAAGTGTTCCCTTACCATAGAATTTTCTTCAGTTAAAAAGAGATGCTGCTTTGTTTAGATATATTTGATTCCTAAATTAAGGTAGCTAATGAATACTGAGAGATTTCAAACCCATGTACTTTACTATTACTCTTAGCATATTCACTCTTATTTTAGGTACAGTGCTAACAAACTCATTGGTTCTTCTAAACACCAAATTAAAAGAGAGGGTAAAGTTCTGCTAGAAGGGAACAGTTGCAAAAACCTAAGATAAAGTAGGTGATGCCTTGTTAGACAAACAATATATAATAGCTGTAGAGGTAGATAGGCTCATGATGTGAGAAACATATAAAACACTCTGCCTAAAACAAGCTAGTAATTATTGAACATGTGAAGTTCACAAGAAATTGCACTGGCTTGGCGCCCGGTGCTCAGTGGTTAGGGCATCAGCCACCTGGGGGCTGACAGGTTGGAACCCAGCCAGGGCCTGCTAAACAGCAATGACAACTACAAAAAAGCCAGGTGTTGTGGCAAGCGCCTGTAGTCCCACCTACTTGGGAGGCTGAGGCAAGAGAATCACTTAAGCCTGAGAGTTTGAGGTTGCTGTGAGCTATGACGCTACAGCACTCTACTGAGGGTGACATCATGAGACTGTCTCCAAAAAAAAAAAAGGAAGTTGCACAAACCTATAGGCATGTTATGTAGGATTTTTTAAAGTGCAATTTTCATTTCAACTCTATAATTCCTGTGTCTTATTTCAAAAAGAGTTAATATAATACCCTGAAAAATCCCTAATATAATAAATGAGGCAGCTTTGTTTGTCATCACTGACTCGTTCATTACAATGCGATTCTTAAAACTTACTTTATGACAGTAAAATAACATTTGTAAACTCTGGTAATAGTATATTCTTTGAAATAATTGAACATACAGTCTTTGAGTGACATATGGACTCCAGTTGTGTGGTTTTTTTTAGTTTTCTCAGGATCTGATAACAAATTACCACAAACTGGGCAGTATGTGGGACTAAAGCCAACAGAAATTTAATCTCTCAAAGTTCTATAGTATGGAAGTTCCGAAAAAAGTGTCTTCAAGTTTGTTTCCTTCTGGAGACTAAGAATCTATTCCATGTCTCTCTTCTAGCTTCTGGTGACAAAATCTAGTACTTCAATTAAAGTTAAAGAACAAAGTTACTTCCTCAGATGCCTGTTACCAGTGATCTCAGAAAATGTTAAAGTTGGGATAAGTTGGGCCCGAGTATGAGGTTATGGGGCAGAATTTCCACACGAGGCCAATGACCTGCTACAAGTTTTAGGTGAGGGGCTTTAAAAGCTACTTTCAGGTTTGTCTGGAAGAACTCCCTAAGCTCACTAAAAGCTGTATACTCATAATTACAGTTTATGATAGGGAAGGATACAAATTAACATCAGTCAGAGGAAGAGAGATACTTCGTGTCCAGGAATGTTCTAAACATGAAGTTACCCTATTCCCCTTCTCATAGAGACAGGATATATTACTCTCTCAACATCAGTATGCACAACGTATTTCTAAGAATGCTTACCTGAGCTTCATTGTTTCATTGGGGTTCTGCTACATAGACATGATTGATTGCTCATGTGGTTGATTTTAGTCTCCAGATACACTGATTGCTCATGACCCAAAACCCCCTTCCTATATCACATCATTGTTTTATAGATGTATCTGATACGGGTTAACCCTTACCTTACCTTAAACAAGAACACTAACATCAGGTATAACATAGATTACCGCTCTGAAGCCAAGGGCTAAGTCCAGACCTCTCTTTGAATCATATTCTTTACTACAGAGAAATCATGTAAACTTTAAAGTATTCCCTTATTTTATTAGGAACAGAAAGAAAAAAAAAACAGTTGCATAAATTATTTCTTATTCTTGAGCACATTCTTTCACCTTGTGATAAAATGTCACCATATGAAGCTATAAAATATTAATACAGCCTAGGTTGGTAGCAAAAATGAATTAAGTAGGCTGCGCCTATGTCTCAGTGAGTAGGGCACCAGCTCCATATACTGAGGGTGGCAGGTTCGAACCCGGCCCTAGCCAAACTGCAACAAAAAAATAGCTGGGCATTGTGGCGGATGCCTGTAGTCCTAGCTACTTGGGACGCTGAGGCAAGAGAATTGCCTAAGCCCAAGAGCTGGAGGCTGCTGTGAGCTATGATGCCACAGTATTCTACCGAGGGTGACAAAGTAAGACTCTTGTCTCAAAAAAAAAAAAAAATGAAATAAGTAGAAGAACATGCCATTCATTTTTAAAATCCTGATCAATACTTCATTACTAACTTCACTGTTGCCACTGCAAAGTGAAAAACCTAAAAAGATGCATGCTGTTATAAATACATCTTAGAATCTTTAGTTTGTGTTTCTATCTTTTATGAGTCTTAGAATTAATTCTATACTTAATCTGTTACCCAGAAGCCTTTTAAAAATACATTATTTTAGTTTACATTTTCCTAAAATATTTCTTTTGGTATCATTCAGTTTCATCATTATGTAGACATTGTATATATTCCTTGAGTGTAATTTGGTGCTAAGTATATTTAGCACCAAAATGCTTGTTAATGTTCAAAAACTTTAAAATTATAAGCCTCGACTGTATTTATACCTGTCTCTGTTTCTCAATTTAATAATTCCATTGTAAACATAAGGTTGCTAAAAGAGTTGACAGCAATGATAATTAGGGAGATTACTTTTACATTCACATTTTTTTCCTTTAAATAGATGAATGAACCAAATGCCTATGGAAATACACCTCTTCATGTAGCCTGCTATAATGGACAAGATGTTGTAGTGAATGAACTTATAGACTGTGGTGCTATTGTAAATCAAAAGAATGAAAAAGGATTTACTCCTTTGCACTTTGCTGCTGCATCAACACATGGAGCATTATGTTTAGAGCTTCTAGTTGGCAATGGGGCCGATGTCAATATGAAGGTATGAAACACACAGAATCCAGACTTTATTTAGTATTTCACTGTTTAAAAGAATGTTGGTAGTAAATACCATTTAGCAATAAAAAGGAACTGTTAACACAAAATAACAGGCTCGGCGCCTGTGGCTCAACAGGCTAGGGCGCCAGCCACATACAACTGAGCTGGCGGGTTTGAATCCAGCCTGGGACCGCCAAACAACAATGACGGCTGCAACCAAAAAATGGCCGGGCGTTGTGGCGGGTGCCTGTAGTCCCAGCTGCTTGGGAGGCGGAGGCAGGAGACTCGCTTGAGCCCAGGAGTTAGAGGTTGCTGTGAGCTGTGATGCACGGCACTCTCTCCAGGGTGACAGCTTGAGGCTCTGTCTCACAAAAAAAAAAAAACAT
>CAUYRH010170655.1:0-27065 GCA_963574655.1 Perodicticus potto | reverse complement strand
TGGGGTTGAACATTTTTGTTGGAGTTGAGTTCCACTTTTAGTGCCTTGTGGTCTGAGAAGATACAAGGTAATATTTCAATTCTTTTGATTCTCTTGAGGTTTGTTTTGTTTCCTAGGATATGATCAATTTTGGAGAATGTACCATGGGGTGATGAGAAGAATGTATATTCTTTATCTTGGGATGGAGTATTCTATATATGTCTATCAAGCACAGTTGTTCTATGGTCTTTATATAATTCCCTTGTATCTTTGTTTAATTTCTATTTAGAGGATCTGTCCAGCTCTGTAAGAGGAGTGTTAAAGTCCCCTGTTGTTATGGTATTATAGGATATCATATTGCTCAGACTGAGTAAGCTCTGTTTCAAGAATCTGGGAGCATTTAAATTGGGTGCATAAATATTTAGAATTGAAATGTCTTCTTGTTGTATTTTTCCCTTGACCAATATAAAGTGACCATCTTTGTCTTTTTTGACTTCAGTTGCTTTAAATCCACATGTATCTGAAAATAGGTTTGCAACTCCTCTTTTCTTCTGAAAAATTGTCTTCCAACCCTTAACTCAGAGTTTTAATATGTCTTTTGAAGCTAGGTGTGTTTCCTGCAGACAGAAAATGGATGGCTTGTGTTTTTTAATCTAGTCAGCCAATCTATGCCTCTTCAGTGGGGAATTCGAGCTGTTAACATTTATTGAGATAATTGATAAGTGTGGTAGTGTTCTATTCATTTTATTTTGTGAGAGTCCATTGCTTAGTTTTATTTTTTGCATCAGTGTGGAAGTTAGGTTCTATCCATAAATTTCTGAGTTCTTACTTTGCTGCTGATCCATTGTGATGGTGAGTGTGTAGAACAGGTTGAAGTATTTCCTGTAGAGCTGGTCTTGTTGTGGCAAATTTTCTCAGTGTTTGTATCTCAGTAAATGATTTGATTTCTCCGTCATTTTTAAAGCTTAGCTTAGGAGGATATAGAATTCTGGGCTGGAGATCTTTCTGTTTAAGTAGATCAAAGGTAGATGACCATTGTCCTCTTGCTTGGAAAGTTTAATTAGGGAAGTCTGCAGTCACCCTGATGGATTTGCTCCTGTAAGTCAACTGGCACTTACTCCTGGCAGCTTGCAGAATCTTTTCTTTTGTCTTGACTTTGGACATGTTCATCACAATGTGTCTTGGAGAAGCTTGGTTAGAGTTGAGGTGACCTGGGGTCCGATATCCCTCTGAAAGGAGTGTGTCAGAATTTTTGGTGATATTTGGGAAATTTTCATTTATAATATTCTCTAGTATGGCTTCCATTCCCCTGGGGCATTCTTCTTCCCTTCTGGGATACCTATAACTCATATGTTTGAATGCTTCATAAAGTCCCATAATTCTGTCAGTGAACGGTCTGCTTTCTCGCTCTTTTTTTCTGCCTCTTTAACTATCTGAGTTATCTCAAGAGCTTTGTCCTCTACCTCCAAAACTCTTTCTTCTGCATGGTCTAATCTATTGTTGATACTTTCTTTTGCATCTTTCAGTTCCCTAATTGAGTGCTTCAGTTCATTCAGCTCTGCTATATCCTTTCCATATTCTTCATATTGTTCACCTCTTATTTGATTCTGTTTTTGGATTTCCTTTTTGTTATTTTCCACTTTATCAGCAGTTTCCTTCATTGTTTCCATCATTTCCTTCATTGTTTCCATCATTTCCTTCATTGTTTTCATCATCTGAATTCTAAATTCCCTTTCTGTCATTTCTAACATTTCTTTATGGGTGGAATCCTCTGCAGTAGCTACCTCACTGTCCCTTGGGGAGGGGGGTTTCTCTGGACTGTTTTTTCATGATGCCAGGAGTTTTCTGTTGATTCTTCCTCAAGTGATTTCTTTTATCTGTTTCCTTGCCCTAATTTTACTTTCACTTCCTCTTGATTTTTAAGTTGCCATGCCTCTGGACTAGGTTTTTGATGAGTCCTTTTGGTACAGGACCAGAAGGATGAGAATATTGAAGAGCAAGAAGGGACAAAAGAAAGGAAAAAAAAAAAAAAGAAAAAAGAGAAAGGAGAGGGGGTGGGTAAAAGGGAATATTGACAAAAAGAAGAGAGGCACAGAAAGAGGGAGACAGGAGCAACATAGGTGTACAGTAGGGTCCTTTGACCCAGCCTTAATCCCTAACCTCTGGGGATGCCAGTTGGGGTGGTTCCCTTGAGGTCAGCAGCTCTTTGCTAGCCTGTTCAGACACAGTACCCCACTTCCACCAAGTAAAGGGGAAAGGCAAAAACACTATAAATCAAAAAAAAACAACAACAAGCAAACAGAAAGCTTTATGGGATAAAATTGGGGGTAAAGCCAAATAACAGGAATAGAAATGCTAGCAAAAATGAAGTTCTAATTGTTGAAAAAGGCAACAATGGGAAATTGTATTTAAACTAGAAAAATGAAGAAAGAAAGAATGAGAAAAAGAAAAGAAAAAATCTATCGGGAAAATGTTGAAATAAAACAAAAACAAAAAAGCAAAAACAAAGCAGTATATATATCTTGCTGGATATTGTCTGGGCAACAGGTGATCTTCTTGGGGTATGAGACGTTTATCACAGTGCTGGTACAGCTGTACGAGATAGAGACTGGAGGCCTCTGCTGATTTCTCAAACCCTGCAGGGAGGAGCACCTAAATCTCTCCTCCACCTGCTTAAAAGGCACTTTAAACTGCTAACCTTGGCTAAGCAGAAGCTTTCCCAGGAAAGCACTTGTTGCTGGGATCACTCCTGAAGTGGCTATCTACATACTCAGTGTGCCAAAACCGGTCTCACTCTATGTCCCTGAGGGCCAGGACTATAAGGTGTCTCAGTCCCCACCTTTAGGCTGCTCAGTCACTAGATTACTCGCTCCCGCCTGATCCTTGCTCTGTAATCCTGAGGGTGGAGCTTGCCAGGGCAGTTCTCCCACAATGGCTCTGCATGTCCCACAGCCGAACACTATAAGCTCTGTCTGGCTCAGTGGCTCAGTCTTGTACCCTAGACAACTCTTAAAGTCCTTGCACTCTTGCCCAAGTTCTCCTAAGGTAGTTCAACTGAGTGACATGTCCAAAAAACCAAAATAGCTCACAGGTAAGGCCTTTCCAGTTTGCAATCTCACTGCTACTGTACTTATAGCTGCAGGTGGGATTAAACTGAATGAACCCATGTAAACACTTGCCAGTTCTCCACTGCTTTTGTCCTCCTCATGGGGTCCAGAAGTCTCATTCTGACTCCCTGTATGCCCAAAGGAATGTTTCTGGGCAGATCCCACCAGCTAGAGATGTCTGGAATCTTCTCTCCCCAGACTCACCATGTCCAGTTGCAAGGAAGCTGTTACTTGGCCACCATCTTGCTCCTCCCTCTATTCTTTTTCTTAAAGTCACTCTTTCTTCAGACTCTGCCCCTGGACATCACTTTGCCTAATGATCCCTCAGTAGGTATTTCTGCCCTTCTGCAGGGCTAATGAGGTGATGGGTCAAATAATGTGAGACTCACTTGAGCAATTTTAGAATATCTGGAAAATACATCTCAAAAACATCTCCCTCACTGCCCTGTTGCTGATGAAAGAAATTGTTCCAGCAGCAGTTGATTCCTTTGAGTCATGTTAGAAGTTATGGATACCTTTAAGATGCACAATGTATAGCCAGAAGAAATCTCACTGATCCTCCCATAGGAGTCCTAGGCCGTCAGGGCTCAGATGAGATTAATAGGATCCTCACATACCTTCTGGAGGTCCTAGATTCTGATGCTTTTTGAGCTTTTTGGTGGGTCCTGACTTATTGGCTGTTCCATTTGGTTCTTGGCCTCTCCCAGCCTCTTTGCTGGTCTTAGTTTGGCTTAGCCTGATTGACTCATCTGCTGTGTCTTGGACCAACTTTGGCATGTGACTGTATCTTTTCTGGAATCTACTTCCAGCAAGTCTTATACTTGTTTTGCCAAATTTCTGTGGGTGCTCAGGGTCTTGGTTTAAAATGCCAATAATCTTCAAGGGAGTGGCTCTTCCACTTGGAACCCCTCAAGGGATAAACTTCCAAAAGCCAAATTATTAGGCCATTGGGTAGAGAGTGGAATTAGGATGGTGGGTAGGAGAGAGAATATTGAATAGTTGGGGACTTCAACCCTTTATTCTTAGCAATTGATATAACTAGTAGCAGAAGATCAGCAAGATTATAGAAGACTTGAACCATACATCAAGAGGATCTAATTGATGTTTACACAACACTTCACTTAACAATAGCAGGATACATATCCTTTTCAAGTACCCACAAAATAGTCACCAAGATAGACTATATCCTGGTTTATAAAACAAACGAACAAATTTAAAAGGACAATGAGCTAAAATAAAAAACAGTGCCATTTACATTTGTTGCAAACAATGAAATACTTAGGCATGAAATATGTCCAGGATCTGTGTGCTGAAAATTATAAAATGTGTATGAAAGAAATGAAAGGAGATCTAATATATGCAAAAACATAACACGAATTGAAAGATTCAACATAGTAAAGGTAACAATTCTCTCCAAATTGGTCAATAGCATGGTTCTCAACCTTCCTAATGCCATGGCCCTTTAATACAGTTCTTATGGGTCACGACCCACAGGTTGAGAACTGCTGGTCATGACCTACAGGTTGAGAACCGCTGTTTTGTAAGTTTAATGTAATTCCTGTCAAAACCTCAGCAAATTTTGGGGTAGACATAGATAATAAGCTTTTGCTAAAATTCATATGGAAAGGGAAAGGCACCTTAATAGTCAAAACAAATTTGGGAAAGTGAGAGAAATTATTCTTTCTAATATCAAGGCTTATTACACTGCTACAATAATCAAGGCATTTATTTAGTGTGGTATTTACAGAGGGACCAATGGAACAGAAGAGAGAACCCAGAAATAAATCCACATACCTATGCTCAATTGATGACAAAGGAACCAAAGCAATTCAATGGAGGAGGAATAGCTTTTTCAGTCAATGGTGCTGGGGCAGTTGGACGTACATAGGCAAAAAACTCAATGCCAGTCTAAATCTCAGACTATACACAAAAATTAACTCAAAATGGATCATGGACAAGTGTCAAACATTAAAGTATAATATTTCTAGAAAAAATAGAAAGCTTTGTGACTTCAAAGCAAGAAAAGAGTTCATAGGTGTCAAGTCTATGAACTCCATAAAATGAAATACTGATAAATTGACCTCTTCAAAATAAAGAGCTTTTTGCTTGTGAAATACCATGTTAAGAGGATGAGAAGACAATTTGTACAATGGGAGAAAACATTTGCAAATCACTTATCTGACCAAGGACTTATATTTGGAATATACAAACAACTTTCAAAACTTAACATTAAAAACCAACAATCCAGTTAGAAAATGAGAAAAGACATTTTTAAATAGGATATACAGATGACAAGCACATGAGAAGATATTCCTCACAGTTAGGCCTTAAAGAAGGACAAATAAAAGCACAATGAGAAATGCCTCTCAGAATGGCTAAAATAAAAAATAGTAATAACACCAAATGCTGGCAAGATTATGGAGAAACTGGATCATTTGTACAATGTTGATGGGAATGTAAGAATATATAATCGCTCTGGAAAATATTTTGGCAGTATCTCAAAAAACTAAACATGCAACTTAGTAATACCATTCTTGGGCATTTATCCCCAAGAAAGGAAACTTATGTTCACTCAGAAATTTGTATAGGAATGTTCATAGTAGCTTTATTAATGGTCCCAAACTGGAAACCACACAAATGTCCTTTACTGGGTGGTAAAAGAAAATATTCTACCTTAAGATACTACTTAGCAATAAAAATGAATGAGCTATTGATATGTGGTAACAATTTTGGTCAACCTCAAGGAAATTAATGCTAAATTAAAAAAAAAAGTGCCAATCTCAGCGAGGGGGTGGGATCTTGGTGTGTGTCATGCCTTTTGGGGACAAGACATGATTGTAAGAGGATCTTTACCTAACAAATGCAATCAGTGTAACCTAGTTTCCTGTACCCTCAATGAATCCCCAACAATGAAAAAAAAATAATACAATAAAAATAGAAGTGCCAATCTCAAAAGGAGACATACTGGGTGAATCTATTTATAAAATATTTGTGAAATAACATATTTATAGAAATAGAGTGGTTGTCAAGAGTTAGGGATGTGGACATGGATACAGAGGGTTAGATACAACCAGGGAAGGATGGGGATGAAATAATTCTGTATCTTGATTGCATTGCTGGTTGTATGACATGCCCATGTGATAAAATTGCAGAGCTACACACACATAACATGCATATGTAGGCACACACAAATGTGTGCATAACTGGTGAAGTCTGAATAAACCCTATGATTTGTATCATGTCGATTTCCTGGTTTTGGTATTGCACTGAGGTACAATAGTTCTGCAAAATGTTAATAATGGGGAGGAGCCTGGGCGAAGGGAAACCAAGACCTGCTTGTACATTTATTTACAACTTTCTGTGAAGCTAAAATTGTCTCAAAACAAAAGTTAAAACAAAAAAAATTCCGATAATCCTTGAAAAGGTGACTTTCAGGTCCCAGATGGGAAGGTATTGATTCTTGGGTGGAAGGTGAGACTATCATGGAGGGTAGGGGAGAGAATGTTGAAAAGGCAGAAGGGAACAGAAAAATCCCCAAGATAAATCACATTTCCCATGTATTTTGGTGCCCACAGCCTGCCAGGACATTATATTGAAATAGTTTTTAGATAAGGCGTGTGGGAACAGAGCTTTGGAAGTCAGGGAACATGCTTAAAATTTTACTTATCTTAAAAACTAGTTTTTGAACAACCAAAAAATACAGGAAACTAAAAAGAAGAAAACTACTGGGGGCAAGACACAATTATAAGAGGGACTTTACCTAACAAATACAATCTGTGTAACCTGGTTTCTTGTACCCTCAATGAATCACCAACAATGAAAATAAATAAATAAAAAAAGAAGAAAATTAAAGCCTATCCATAGTCTCAGTATCCAGAATTACCCATTGTTCACAGATGGCATATTTGTTTCTAATCTTCCTCCTCCTCTTTTCTTTCCCCTGCATTTTAAAGGAAAAAAGCTCTCTGGGATTTCCAGGGATTTTATATTTGATAGCGAGAAGCAAAGAGATGTGCAAGAGATGTGGGTAGAAGGCAAGAGAGAACAAAAGCCAGAGTCCTCTTCCATCTTCCTGTATGTTGTTGCTCCTTCACTAGGATCCCTTCTTTTCCGCTGGGAGGTGGAATTTCTTGAGCTCTCCGAGAGCTCTTTAACTGCACTAGGCATTCGGGGGATATTTTATGGCACCACAATGATCTGGTTTACTGCTAAGGAGCAGATGCCCGGGGCACAAAACTCAGGTAATAACTGACTTTGGAAGCTCAGTAAAGACAGATAATTTTGAATGAGTATAGTATTTAGAAATAGTTCAGCAGCAGAATTTGTGGAAATTGTTCATTTTGAGCATAGGCTAGAAGGTTAATTTTCTGCTTTCTTATTGGCTATTTAGATATTTTTCTATCTCAGCAATTTATATTTTAATTCTAATAAAGTGAATTTAGAATTCCAAACATTCTTGGATACGTAAACTTTCAGTACCTGAAAATAAGGTAAGAGAGAATATTGTGTGTTTTTTGTACAACATACATTCCATCTGTAGCTGGGATATCTGTCTGCTTGGAAGGAAAATTTTAGATGAAAATTTGATCTCTTTAATCTTTTCATCCTGGCCCTATGCACAAAAGCTTCTTCTGCTTTTAGAGTTTTAGCTCTCACATTTGGAGTTAATTTTTAACGAATATTTATTTATTTATTTATTTTTGATCATGAATACATTTATGCATATGTGGGGTACAATGTGTGTGTGTTTTTTTTTCTACAATCTGATATGGTTACATCAAACCAATCAACATAACTTCTGCCTCATTTACTTGATTATTGTGTTAAGACATTTATGTTTTATACTTTACAGATTTGACTTATTTTTATATATGGTATGAGGTAAGGATCTGACTTAAGCCTCCTGCATGTAGTTATCCATCGTACCATCGCCATTTGTTGATCTCTGGTGGGTTTTTCATGAATAGTACATTCTACTTTTTGATTCATGGGTTTGGGAACCTTGATTACTAAGTCTATCTGTTTCATAAAGGAGGCAGAATGGTGTGTGGAACAAATATTTTCTGTCTGCTTAGGGAGCTTTCTACCTGCATGGTGCCTCAGATGGGACAGACAAACGAGAATACTGTGGCAGCTGAGGTCAGCTGAAGTCTGGTTACGGAGCCAGGTCTAGTCAGGCTCCATGGAATATGCCTGTGCTGAGGAGGAGATGCCACCTGTGTACTGGATCTAGCCTGGCAGCTGGGGGTCCCAGCCTTCTTCCCTGTCTTTTAGCTCAAGTCAGCTAATTTAGACCTTCTGGCTGCTTTCAGCTAATGTAGAGCCATCTGAGCTTGTTGGGCAGTGGGGTGAGATGAGCAGGAGGTTGTGGGCCCAGGCCAGAGGGAGATGGGGCTCGGAAGGTTGCCTCACCGGAGGAACCAAAAAGCTAAATGGGAAGGAGACAGGGTTGGGTATTTTGGGGTTGAAATACATCTGAGCACTAAGATTGATGCCAGAAATACATGCTACGATAGAGTTAGGGGTGCAAAGGATTTACTGAGGAGTCCTTTGAAAGGAAAAATGGAGGGAAGCGCACTGGGCAGAGGGACATCAGACCACAGGGTACACCGGAGAGAGTCTCTGCCAGCCAGACTGGGAGCTCTGGAGCAAAGATGGCCTCCTTAAGGGGCTTGTCCTGGGAACAGAAGGCTGAGTCCTTGTATTACCGTCTTCCTTAGTCCCTGGCCAGGGCCTTTCCTGAGAAGATTATGGCCTGGGCTGGAAGGCTGAAGCGGATCCTGCAGCATTAACAGCTGGTGGGTGTCAGGCACACTCTTTGTAGTGAGTCCTTTCTTGAAGGGGTAGGTGAATCCTTTCCTGAAGCGCACGTCCCCAGGTTTGCTGCTGACCTCTTGTCTGCTAGGCATTATGCTGGCTTTGGGGAATGCTCATTTTAGGGGAGAGGGTGAGAGTAAGACAAATTGGATTTGGTTGGAGGAATGGGGGCTTTTTTGAGTGCATTGCAGTAAATCTGAGTTTCTCTGGGTGAGAGACTTTGGGAGAGGTGGGTCATAATGGATGAAGTGGAGATGAGAAATTATAGTACTAGGTGAAATTGTCTTAAGGAATGAATCAGAATTTAAAAGAGCCTGAAAAAGAGTGTTCTAAGAAGAGGGAACGGTGTGTGTAAAAGTCTTAAGGCAGGAATGAGCTTTCTGTGTTCAAGAACAGAAAAATTGCCAGTGTAGTTGCTGGATAATGGGGAGTGGGGAATAACAAAATTAGGTCAAAGACAGTAGTTGTTAATACTACTGTCAACTCTATGACCTAGAAATTATACTCTTAGGTATTTATGTAAGAAAGATGAGTGTGTATATTCACTAAAAGACCTGTACGAAAATGTTCACATCATTTTGTATATAATACCCTAAACTGAAAATTATCCAAATGTCTTTTAATAATGAAATGGAAAAATTAATATGTAATATTCATACAATGGATACTACTTAGTATTAGAAAAGACTGAACATGGATGAATTTCACAGATGTGATACTGAGAAAAAAAGTCACACATCAAAGATTACATAGTGTATAATTTCATTTATATGAAGTACAAGGACAGGAAAAACTCCATGATGATAGAAATCATATTAGTGGTTATCTGTGGGGAGGTATTACCTTCCAGAGTGCTAAAATTATTTTATATTTTGATCTGGATGATGATTATATGGGTGTATACATACATGTAAACATTCAGCCAACTATATATCCAAGACTCACGCATTTTACTGAATGCATGTTATTCTTCACTTTAAGTCATTTGCTAGACAGCTGAATACGAGGACCTTAAAAGAAATTGGAATTTTACCCTAAGTGCGGTGGGAAGTCATTGCAGGTTTCAGTAGGGGAGAAACATGGCTGGAGTATGTTTTTGAAAGATACTCTGCTGCCATGTCAAGAGCAGTAGCAGCAGGGAGAAAAATTAGAGACTTTTGCTGAGTTCAGGCAAGAGGATGGCATTCTGAGCTACCCTCCCTGCAGTAGAAGTGGAAAGAAGTAGATAGCTTTGGGGGTTAACGTAATGGCAGAGCTGACAAACCTTTCACTGGATTGCAGGTGGACAGAGAGGCCAAGTCCATTGTGATGGTGATGGGAGGAATCTGTGGCTGAGTAGCACAGGCTTCTGGGTGGCCCCCTCCCATATCTGCTCTCCTGGGAGGCTGAATAGTACAACTTCCTTGCAGCTAGGTGTGAACATTGACCAAATTCTTGCTAAAGGGATATGTAAGAACTTGGTCATGCCTCAGGGGCATCCAATCTTTTTTCATTTCTGTTGCACATGGAGGAATAAGAGTTGTCTTGGGGCACACATTAAATATGCAAACACTAAGGAGAGCTGATGAGCAAAATAAAAGGTCCACGCATACTTCTCAAGATATCCAACAACACAGATAAGCAAAATAGGCCTCAAATAATCTACATGTGGCTGTAGGTGGCAGGTTGGACACCCCAGCTTTAAGGGATAAGGGCATGCCTTGACCCTTCATGGTGGCTGGAATGCTGCCTCACGTTGACGAGCCTCTTCAATAGGTAGACCAGGACAACACTGTAGGATGACAGATGGAGGCTGGACCCTCTATGACTTTGCAGACCTGAGCACTCTAACCAGCTCAGACTTTTATGTGAGCAAGAAATAAATCTTGGCTAAGTCACTACTATTTTAGATTTCTTTCACATGCAGCTAAATCTCTAGCCTAATAAACACGAAGGAGGAAATCAAGCATTCTCCCCAGGCTATAAGACATGCTAGTCTCTCAGTAGTTGCCTGGGAAAGTCAGAGCTCAGGAAGAGGGGTGGAGATAGAAATCTGAGCATTATTAGCATGAGGTACCTAAAGTCCCACCTGTGTATCTGCCTGCTTCTACAAACTTGACTTACTGCCTAGACTTAGCTCTCGTATCAGCATTGATCTCAAACGCCCTGCCCCCAGGTCTCAGACTCTTGAGGTCCACTGTAAAAACAGCCTGGCCCTGAGCTTACCGGTTAAGAGCTTCTAGATTGCCTATACTTCTCTATCTTGTGCTAAATGGCCTGCATTCTGCAGCCAGCTGGTTACACTCATGTTGTCTCTTCACTGGGAACAGCTCTGGGTTACTGTGAAATTGTTACGAGTACCTGTTTCTTGTCTCCACCTCATTGAGATTCAGTCCTGAAAGTCAGGGACCCATTTTTTGCTTTATTACGTTCCTTCTCTCAACATTGCAGTATGCTTGTAGGCCCAGCTCAACAAACATCCCTACTTAGGAATCAGAACTTGAAAAGTGCTTGCAAATAAATAAAAAATATTTGTAAGGAATCTAGATTAGGGAGCATCAGAATGGGTTTCTCCATTCACCCCACCAATTCTATCCTCAGGAGAGGCTCGTGGAAGCATATTTGCTGGAGTGCAATTAGACTGAGAGCTGGTCTGGACATAAATAAATGTGGAAATGAGGTTACAGATTACAGTGTGTGCAGGCATTCATGTGGCTATGCATGTGGGTGTGCTGGGCAAGGGGAGAAAAAAGTCCTAAAAATATGTGGTATGAAATCAGTTGCTTTCAGAGAGACACAAATGCAAATTCACTGATTTGTCCTCAAAGGGACCACTCACTGGTGGGAAGTGAGGATGTATTAGGTTAGGACTCCACTGGATATGGCGTTATTATTATTTCATCTCAGTGTAGCTGATTGGGGTGGGGCATCTGTATAACCAACTGTGTCCCCAGCATCCAGCATTCAAGAAGACCAGCATGGTGGGAAGAAATGGGACAAATTACATATGTTCTCAAAATGCATTCAACTCTCATCCAGTTGGAAACAATTCATTTTATTCATTCTAGCTCATCTTATTTCATGTTCTGGGCCTTTTGCTCAGATCCAACAATGCCCGCAAAATTCTGAGAGAGGCAGAAATAGCTGCAAAAGCAGTGGATTTCAGGCCAGACTCATGGTGGAGGATAGAGGGAATATATTTCAGAATCAGCATCTCTCTTTGAGACAGAGAAACTTGATTTCCTCCCAGATTTCATGCCTTAGACTTCCCAAGTTTTCTTGAATAACATCATGGCATCTGTCCACAGACAAGGAGCAAATGTTTTTGCATAATAGAGCAAATAGCAAATTTTGGGAAACAATGTGTGTTGGGGGGTGAGCTGATGGAAAGAACATTGAGGCTGGGTCCCCATCTTGCACTGCCTTTAGTTGGCAGTGTGATTTGGGTCAGATGATAGTGATAGTGACTTTATTGTTTTTCTCAGGGCTGACATAAAAAAAATGCCACAGACTTGGTGGCTTAAATTACAGAAACTCATTTTACAATTCTGGAGGCTGGAAGTCCGTGATGGAGGTGTCGGCAGGCTCGGGTTCTCCTGAAACTTCCCTTCTTGGCTTGCAGGTGGCTGTCTTCTTGCTGTGTCCTCACACGGCCTTGTCTCTGTGCACCTCATCTCTGGTGTTTTTTCCTCTGCTTATAAGGACATTAGCCATATCGGATGAAGGTTCCACTCTTACGACTTCATGTAACTTTAATTGCCTGTTTAAAAACACTACTTCCAAATATATCACATTCTGGGGTATATTGAGAGTTAGGACTTCAACATATGAATTTTGGGAGGAGACATAATTCCCTCTGTAACAGTGACAGTAACAATACTATAATGATAGAAGCCTAAATTTATTTGGTTCTTACCCAGCTCAGACATTATTGTAATTGCTGTGTATGGATTTTCTCAGTTTTCCCAACAACCCCATGAAGTAGGTACTATTATTATTATCATCTTCTTTTACAGAGGTGCAAAAACTGTTGAAAGAAACACAACTAGTAAATTATGGGGTTAGGACTTTGACTCCAGGTCTTATCTCTTATCTCCTAAACTATATTACCTCCAAATATCTGGGGGGACTTATGTTATCCATGTGTGTAATGAAATAGGTTATCACTCAGCATCAGTTCCCGTTCTGACGTTTGAGGTCTTATTTACTACATTTTATTGTTTATTGAGCATTCTACTTCTAAGAAAGGCTAAGTTCTAAGAGTTTCAGAAGATGAGGAAAGGGGGCTGGTTTTGCTCTAAACTTCCCTCCCTCACCCAGTCCTTGGTTTCTTTCATCATTGCTTATGAGTTAATCCTCTGTTTGGACCCTGGTCTGTTTTGGAGTGCCTGTGGCAATTCTTGCTTTGAATTTTGTTTTGTTTCCTTACCTCATCATGTAGAATAGTTTCTAAGGGATCTAAGCTCTGTCTTGTTTTCAGCAGGGTTTCTAGAAACAGGGGACCTGACTTTGAACCTAAGTCCCTATTCCTAGTGCCAGTGTCTCTGTTACTGCCTGAACTTCTGCCTATATTTTTACTACTCCCCTGCCATAGACCCCAGAAGCCCCCTTTTTATCCCAGATGGGGTACTCATTGGCGACCTGCTGTGCCCCAGGAAGCCTGTGCAGTTCCTGGTGCTCAGTTCTCCCCAGAAAAACCCATCTTGGCAGCCGTGTGGACCCTTCCTGGGGCATATAAGAGATGACAGAGAGAAACTTGGTAAGATGGGAACAAATACTTGGCTTGGAACCCCCAATACCCGGGGGTCATTAAAATAATGGCACTACTGTCTAACTTTCAGCTTGTTGCAAGATTACATTTCAGGAGGTGTTCCACTCGCCTGCCAGTTACAGTTTTTATGTCTTGGGATTTCCAGCAGCCTTCTAGCACATGCTGGCATTTCAGGTTCACTCAGTGCAATTAAAGCAATTGCATGACTGCTAGTTCTGCCTCTTTTTCTCCCCTCAGATAAATTGTAGAATTCAACTTGATTAAAACATTTATTAAGTGAGATTTAATAGATTCCAGTAATGCTGTGTGTGTGTGTGTCTGTGTGCATGCCCTCATTATCCATTTCTTCCACGTGTGCCAAGAATGGCCATGTGCTTAGAGAATTGTTCATGGAACTCACTTTATTCTGCAATTTACCAGCAATGTCAGATTAGGGGCTTTAATGGATTCCTACACAGAAATTTCTAGTAGGGTTGTATTAGCAGCAAGTTTCATTAAAAAGAGCTATTTTTCTCTACTGGGATTTCAGTAAAGAGACAATGTTTATTTTTTTCCAGTGGAAAATTGATTGTAACTAAGAGGATACTTGGCTTGAAAGTGGGGAATTATCATATCATATGATTAAATGAAAGCTTACCTTGTTATAAGGTAACTAGACATATCCCAGTAGAATTGAGACAATGTTTGATTAAGCCAGATTTTCCTACTTTATATTCAAGGAACAAATTAAAGAATAATTGAGATCCTTTTCAGATCTTTTATAAGCTGCATATATAAAGCTTCAGCTCCAGGTGGCAAAGCAATTAGCTGATGAATAAAATCAACCCCACTGTCATTTGTCAGATGTTTAAATTCTATAAACCAGATAAATTAATGCGTTCCTTAAGCCAAATAAACGGTCATGCTCTCCATGTTACCACTCGATTCTCTTGGGGAAATGTTGGAAGCATGTTTGTAGAAAGGCTAGGATCTACTTAATCAGAAAGGTTGAAATTAAGCTGCCCATTTGATTTTCTGAAATAAATGTCCATCTGGCACAAAATCTATTTCCTAAGCAAGGTTATTAGACACGATGGTTTGGTTTGTTTCGTAAACCGAGGGCAGGGCTGGACTGGGTATTGCATTGTCCTGGCTCCGTCGTCAAAGGACTTTGTGTTTTCCTGTTCTCAGCATTGCAGTTATTCCCAAGCAGCTGTAGGTCGGTTTCGTTTATTCCTTGCTCCCGAGTATTAATATGGAGAATTGGAATCTCTGTTGTCTTCCTGCTTCCAGATTTATTTCTGCGAGGTGAGTTTCCTGGATAAGTATAATGTGCCTTCATTGCATGATGTTATAATGGGCTTTTCTGACACCCATATCTAGGCGAGGTAAAGTTGAGTCCTGGAGGATATGATTTAACTAGCTGGTGACTAATATTTGTTGGCTGGTTTTCCTCCTCTGCCATTTTCAGTAGAAGCATTGTTTTCAGGGCCTGCTGACTGGGAGTTTACGCTTTGCCACCTGGTTACCTTGGCACAGCATTGATACTTCAGTCACTGGGGATCTCCCTAGAATTGTCCTACTCCAAGTTTGGTCCTGTGACCAGCAGTATTGGAGTCCCCTGGGAGCTTATTGAAACTGCAGAATCTCAGGCCCCATCCCTGTCTGTTTGATCATTATGTACTTTGTGTCAGATTCTTATGACATTAATGTTTGAGAAGGACTGTGTCAGAGGTGAGTCATGAAGTCAAAGTGTATAGCCAATAGGAATGTCTACTTTGCAGATTTGCTGAACTGAAAGTCTCTGTTTCATATTTTATTCCTGCTAGCCATTAGCCCTTCAAAAAAGGTAGCTAGAACTCATTTATTATAATATTGGAGTCTAGCATTCTTTAGGAACAAAAATTGGCAGTTATTTACAGAAATTGAATTTAGATCTTGCAGTCATTATCAAGAGGGCTCCAGATGCATTTTCCTGTTGAACTGCCAGCTAGCTATTATGTGCGAAATATTAGTCCCACTGTGGATAGTAGAGCGACGACTGGACCGGATACCCAGGCACCCACCGGATTACAGACAAACAGTTGCATTTGGAACTTGATTTCCCTGTCTGCAAAATGAAGGATTTGGAAGCAAATGATTCTAGGGTCTCCTCATGCTCTGAATGTTTATTATTCGACGTGACCATGTGGAAGTCTGAGGAAGACACTCTCTATATATCAACTCAGAACTAGTCTAGTGGCCAGAAACCAACCCCACCCGTAGGTTCTCCTGATGCTGCTGGAGTAATATTGTCCCTTGTATTCAATTTACAGCAGTTTGGAAATTATCCAATCAGATGTGTTCCCAGGGATCAAGATGCAGACCTGCGAGTGTGATGCTGTGTGTGCACGCGCGAGCACAATTGTGGCCTACGGCGGACGTGTGAATATTCATGCTCTACTGGGATGGGTAGGAATAAAGCGGCGGCATAAATAGGTTTTAATGTAAAGAGGAATATGAAACTCATGAATAGCAGAAAGAAGCGAAATTCAACACAATCTTTGCTATAAATGAAAATTTGACATTTTTCCAACCCCCTGGTGTGTTGTATGCTGTTATTGTTTTCTTTGTTTTTTTTAAAACCACAATCTGTCTTTTCTCTCTCTTTTTTTCCTTGTGCAGAGGGTTTTATTCTGCTTTTCATTCGGAGGCTTATTTTAGGTTGCTTGTGTGTACTGAAGGTGTTGAGGTGGTTATTTTTTGATGCAAAGAGGCATGATTTTAATATTTGAAGCAAGGCTTCTGAGAGAAGTCGGGCAGTTGCAGAAAAGCATCCCCTGCTCTCTTCCATTCGGAGAGCTGTCCCGTCCAAGGGCTGTGAGCAAAAAGGTGGCCTGTGCGTTCCTTTCTCCTCGGGGAATTGGTTTGCTCACTAATTACTTCCAAGCTTCCTTTCTTCCTTCTTTCTTCACACAAAACTGGATTAATTGCCTACTACGTGTCCTAAACTAGAGATCGAGAGAGGAATAAGATGCTATCCTAGCCCTTAAGAGCTCATATCTAGCAGAAGAATGTGGGGTCTATAATTTCTATCTCCGCCAACAGCTCTCACTCTGAATTCTATTGCAATGTGAGTATATAAGAAAAGCCATAATGGTTATTGGAGAGCAGTTTCATTTTCTGGTTACATAGTATTTACTCAGATTCTTACAGGGATATGTGTGTGTGTGTATACATGTGTGTGAATGTGTACATGTGTGTGTGTTTGTGTGTTGAAGGCTTCAAGTAACAGCCTAAGTGATACTAATAAAGATTTTTGGTCTCCAGAGGAGATAGATTCTTAGTGCAAAGTATGATATATTCTGGCAAGTGAGTTTGTGTCTAAAATTGAGTATGTTAAAATACATCTAGGGATCTTTACAGGATCTTCCTGACAATCTTGTGGCTCTTAATGTTGATCTTTGCTGTTTCTTCTATGTGATGATTCTGGAGATACAAATTCTCTTTCTTCAAATTTTGCAGGGATGAGGCTGTGGGTTGTGGGTTCAAAGGTGTGCCAGTTTGGGGGACATGGTTGTCAAGCCTCAATGGGCAAAGAGATCACCCAGGAGCATGTTCGCAATGTGGATTGCCACCGTGGCTGCTTCCTCACACCTCACATTCTGATATGGGAGAGATGAGACAGGGCCCAGAAACCTGCATTTAAACAACTACCATCGTGGCTGATTCTTCATACTTCGCATTCTGGTATGGGAGAGATGAGACAGGGCCCAGAAACCTGCATTTAAACAACTTCCCTTAGTGATTCTGATTTAGGAAGCCCAAAGGCACACTTTGAGAACACTGGCATGGAATCTCTCGGTTTGGATCACAGCAAGGCATAAGCCTAGGTGCTAAATACTTTAAACGTGTTTTAAAATTCTTGATTGAAAGAATGCTCTGTGAAGCTATCAGTTTCATGGTCTGACCAAAGAAGGGTCATGAGGCTGTGTCACATAATGTTCAAGACTCGAGGCCCTGGGTTTTCGTTCCCATTCTGTGCTTGCTGGAAGCATATCCTTTGGTAAATCACTTAACCTCTCTAAGCCTCAGTTTCCTTAACTGTAAAACCGGGATAATACCAACAATCCAATTAAGTTATTGTGAGTGTTAAATGAAATTAGTTATGTAAAATGCTTAGTCCAGGACCTGGCACAGAGTGAGTTACTCAGTACACTTGGGCTGTCACTGCCATTGGTTTGAAACAGCCGACACACGTGACAGTGAGTTCGATTGCATCCTTTCCTGTCGCAGCTTTCTTCTTAGGTCACCGTGAGCACTTCGCAGAGTCCTAAGGTAATCAGCACAGAATCCCTGAGAACAGTCAAGGATTCCGTGGTTACTTTGCAATGGCTCCCGTCATGTTCACGTTAAGGGAGGTCAGTGGTGGCTTTGCCCTGCTGGGTATGTGTCTAAGCCCCTTCCAAGCCTGAACACATGGACTGATTTCACTCAGAAATGAGTCCAAGGGAGTGTATCTTCCTCTTCCTAGAGTGCACGCATTTTCTTTTGATGTGATTGTCATTTACTTGATAAACTGGAACAGATGACGCCTTGTTGGACAGGATTAACGCAATTGGCAGTCATGGTTTGGAGACCACGGCTGGCGTGGTTTCAGGCCAGTGATTGCGGGGAACAGAGGATTCTCCAGAGGCACAATGGTGCCTCCTCCAGAGACACTTAGCTTTTTGACTTTATTTAGGTGTCTGCAAGCGCGTGTACTTCTCCTCGAAGTGCTACTCAGTTTCATTTAAACCTAAAGCTTGGGATTGGTTTGATTTAAGATATGTCTGTGTCCCAGGGCTTCACTAGCACAGACTGAGATTTTGGTTTTCTTACTGATTTAAATAATAAAGTATTATCAGAATCCTGAGAAGTGATGCATGGACTGATAGTTATTACTGTCTCACACCAAGCTGTCCTGCACTGTCCTCAAACCACTGCACACTGGAATAACCTGGAAAGCTACCTCTGTCCACCCCTAGAGTTCTGATTTAATTGGTTAGGAGTTTCATCTTGAACTTGGAAGTTTGGGAGTCTCCTCAGGTGATTCTTAAGTTCAGGTAAGATTGAGAGCCTCTGCTTTCAGAGCATTCCACACACCCTCATCTTTGGCTTTCTTTGCATGTACCCTGGCATGTCAAACTCATCCTCCCCAACTTCTTCTACACTATTTGTGAATTTTCAACAACAAAGAGAACTTTAGAATTACCTTAGAGCAGTGATTCTCAACGAGGGTGATTTTACCCTGCAGAGGACATTTTGGTGATGTCTAGAGACATTTTCTTTCTTTCTTTTTTTTTTTTTAATTTTTGAGACAGAATCTCACTCTGCTGCCCAGGTGAGAATGTTGTGGCATCAGTCTAGCTCATAGCAATCTCAAACTCCAGGGTTCAAGCAATCCTGCTGCCTTGGTCTCCTGACTGTCTGGGACTATAGGCACCCACCATGACAGCCAGCTAATTTTTCTATGTTTAGAAGAGATGGGGTCTCACTCTTGCTTAGGCTGGTCTTCAACTCCTGAGTTCAAGCTATCTTCCTACCTCGGCCTCCCAAAGTGCTAGGATTACCGATGTGAGCCATCAAGCCTAGCATGGAGGCATTTTTGATTGTCCCAACTAGGAGTGTGTGCTGCTGGCATCCAGTGGGTGGAGGCCAGGGATGCTGCCGAGTGCCCTGCAGTGTACAGGACAGTCCCATGACAAGAAAGCATCCTGTCTGAAATGTCAGCAGTGCTGCGTTTGGGAAGTCTTGCCTAAGCTCAGTCTCTCTCATTTTTTAAGTGGGAAAATGTGGTCCAGAGATGATAGTTTGATTTGCCCAAGGATGTAATTATTAGCTGAATAAAATTTCTAGCAATTGTAGTATTATAGTGGAACCCTGCCCTTATTCTCCAACCCTCTCCCTTTTAACCTACTGCCCTGGGAACATTAGTTATTCATCTTGTTTCCCTTCTCTTCTCAAATATCCCCAGGCTCTGGACGGTAGTGATTTGTTTCCTGTATTTTAGTATTTCAAATTTCTTAAAAGCCAAATCTGCTTAAGATAAATGGCATTGGCTCAACAAGCATCCCTTTTTTGATGCTCTAAGATGGCATGGCTGCAACTTGCTGCCAGGCCTGGGTTGTTTTGTGTGGATCAGCACCTCTGAGTGGAATTTATATAAATCTCTGATTAATTTAAAAAATAGGCAAATGAGGTAATTCTGACTTCATAAATTTGGTTTGGTGAGCAAAATGTTTCTAATTTAGGCACCCATAAAATGAAATGATGAGAGGTTTATTGGTGGTGAAGAGAATGGCAGAGTTTGCCCAGGCCTTCTCCAGTGCAGGGCGTGACATGTCCATTCATGTGCACACGTGGGTGTGTGTCCATGTGAGTGGGTGTGAGTGCATGTGTGTATGTGTGCACCCGTGGGTGTATGTGCATGTGTACACATGTGAGGACATAGGTGTATATGCACACTTGGGTGTGAGTGTGTGCACATATGCAGATGGGAATGCACACACATGAGTGTGTGTGTGCATGTGTGCATATGTGAGTGCATGCACACACATGGGTGTATGTGCACATGTTAGTGCGTGCGCACACATGGGTGTGAGTGTGTACGTGTGTGCACATGTGAGTGAGTGTGCACACGTGGGTGTGAGTGTGCATCGGTGCACATGTGAGTGAGTGTGCACACGTGGGTGTGAGTGTGTGCATCGGTGCACATGTGAGTGAGTGTGCACACGTGGGTGTGAGTGTGTGCACATGTGAGTGTGTGCGCACATGTGAGTGAGTGTGCACACGTGGGTGTGAGTGTGTGCATTGGTGCACATGTGAGTGAGTGTGCACACGTGGGTGTGAGTGTGTGTGTGCATATGCACACACATGCCCTCTGCTAGGGCACAGGTAACCTCTCAGCCCTCAACTGCTGGAGAGAGTTTAGGAAGGTGACGGAGACCTTGAATTAAAGATCTGTGAGTCCACCTACCTTCATTTACATTTTCCATTTATACCTTCCATCTTCACCTGGATGAAAGGTCATTAATTGTGGTTGTTTCTGGAAGGTATGATTTGGAGATTATGCATATATATATATATATATATATATATATATATATACATACTTCTTATTCTTTGTATATTTTTCCTGTGAACATGTTTTTGTAATAAAGTGAAGCTATTTATTCAAATAATATAACTATTCTCAACATTGAGTGTATCAGATGGTGACAGACGCCTGGGCACGATGCCTGGAGACTCTGACTCAGTTGGTTGGGGATGTGGGAACAGGAGGGGGGCTGTAGGGTGGGTGTTGTTTAGAGGGTTCCCAGCTGATTATGATGGGTGGCTGTTAGAAACTCCAGTCTCAGGGAGTGGTTCTCATACTTATCTGTACAATGTGATGCCTCCCGGAACCTTATAAAACACTGATGCCTGAGATCACTCCAGAGACTCTGATTTAATTGGTCTAGGGGTGCAGACTGGGTTTTGGGAGTGCTAAGATTTCCCCAGGTGATTCAGGAACTGGAGGGGTAGAGTAGTACCTCTGAACAATTTTTAGGGAGTGTTTTTAATTTTGCTGTCTTACCAATAAGGATAGTAGTACTGGCCTGCTTCTGCTTCTCCTGTTGAATGAAAGCGAAGATGGGCTTTTTCTAAACTTGAGTACAGCTGATTACAGAGCAAGAAACAACAGTCCCTCCTCTAGGGATGCAACAATGATCAATATTATAAGAGCACGAATTACAGATTGTGTTTGTAATTGTTGATGAAAGAATGAGCTTGGAGGAGATTTTGTTTACTGAGACTGCTTTACCTTCATAAACTACTCTAAATAGATTCATAAGGAGTCAGGAGCTATTAATGCATTTAACCATCCTATATAATTATTAACAATTATTTTTAGTCTCCTATTATTTTTATATTTTCTTTTTGTCTTTTTCTTAAGCATGGGGAGGGCTTCCTTATACTATTATCTTCACAGACTCTTGCTATGATGGTGTCCAGGTTGAATTCTGGCTGGTTTTTTTTTTTTTTATTAGATCAGCCCTGCAGCTTTTTAGGATTATTTAAAAGGGCTGCTCCTTTTGCTGTGACAAGGGGGCTTCCTGGAGGTGTAAGCAGTTGGGCTCCTGGGTGTGGTGGGTGACAGGCAAAGTCTGGGGCTGTGTCTGTGATGGGCTCAGTAGCAGGCAGGGTCTGGAGAGCACTCTGGCTGCAGCCACCTCTGCTTCCTGCTTCTCCTCAGAAGCCACTTGGGAGCAGTGTGGCCTTGCCTATGAGAGAGGCTCAGGGAAACTTCCTGGAACTGACCAGCACGGCCAGGGAGCCTGGAGGCCCTGGTTGATGACAAGTGAAATATTTCACAGAACATAAATCTTTCGTCTTGCAAATGTTCCTTTGGTGTGAAATCAGACAGTGGGGAAGGAGTGGATAGAATCCTTGTCCCAGCAAATAAAATTAAAGGATGGAGTCTCCTGTCTTTGTTCTGTGACTGGAGAGTGTGAAGTTTGCAGAATAGAAGCTTTTCTTCCCATGGTGGGGCCATTGGCCATGATGGGCTCCTGAGTGGGAGACAACGGTATATCCCCCCTTCATCTCAAGGATGATAGAGAGAAGGGAGGGAAGTGAGCGGGCTCCTCTCACTAGCCTGATGTGATAACGTCCTGCCCTGTGACTCTTCCAGGTTCTGAGCTGCTCTGACAGACACCAACAGAGGGTCCTTCCAGTCTTCCCCTAATGCGAACTTCCTAATGTCCTATGTTTGTTCAAGGCCGCTGAATTAGATTCTTTCCCATGCATGCTTCTCACCTTCAAACACTCTATCTAAAGTATTAGTTTGCAGGATTATTATGACGTGTCTGTGACTGGGTGATTAGCCTTGTGTCTACATTTTTGACCCTCTCTACTTCTTCAGGCTTTTGAGATCTACTAAGAAAGGGAGACAAGAAAGAACACACAGGGAACTGGGCCTAAAGTCTGGGGAGCACACAGGCAGAGGTGCAGGAAGACAAGAAGATTAAGATGACTAAGCCGCTCCTTGGAATCGCTGAGGCTGCCGGGAAGCAGGAGTTGAAGTGTGAACCTCTTAACATGGTTTTTGGCTGGCTGTGAACTACCTCTTGGGTAACATCATTTTCCAGTTATTATCCAACCATGATATTTGCTCAGTCCCCTCGCAGTCATCCGTAACCTGCTGAGAATAAACCCAGCTCTAGGAGGACAGCAGGAGAAGTTGTCAGATGAGTGAACAAAGACACCCCTCTGGTATTTTCAGCCTCCCCCTAAAAGCAGGAGAGAAAGACCCTAACTGCTGGCGGCTCTGTCCTGCATCTGGGGGGGATTCCCAGAGGATGTGAGATGCATCCAGACTTTGGAGATCTGGAGCTACGACCAGGGAGGCCCCAGAACATACGCTTTCCTGTCTTCCCTGCCGCTCTGCCCTTCAAAGACAGACCCAGCCAGCTCCCAGTCAGATGTGTCCTTGGTAGTCTCAAGACCTTCCCATGCTCCAGGCCCCTTTGGCGATGTGGTGTCTCTCTTGCTTGGGGGTACTAAGGGATCCTGGCTACTTTGGGGGGCAAAATGGGGATTTCCACGGATCCTTTAGCTGAATTTAACCTAAAAGTCAGTAAGTCATCACCCCAACTGTTTCTTCAATTGCATCCCAGGGTGACATGGAAGCAAACACATTTTTGACTCCATGACTTTGACTAATAAAGGTCACAAGTCAGCTGGACAGCAGACATATAAGAGAGCATTTTATCATAGGGGCAAGATTTGGGTCCTTTATGACAAACTTTAGGGGACTCTACAAAAACAATGAAATAAGAATTGGTCCTGGGAACATATGAAGAGACTATTGTGTGTCATGACACAGAAGGTTCCTAACATAAAGAGATAAAACCATTAGGGTTGGCACAATTACTTTGAACATAGCTCGGTATGGCAAGATTTATGGAGACTCCATCCTTGAGCACAGGGGTCTTTGTTCTTGCCTGGCTGGGGTAATGGAGCCCATAATGAACATGGGAGGCACCATGCTAAGCACATTAGATGTAGTTTCCCGTTTCATCCTCACAACCACCTGGGGGGTCGTTACAGCTCTGTTGTGCAGATGAGAACACTTCGCTCAGAGTGGCTAAGCCACCCCCTGGGTGGCGGATGCAGGTGCTTCTGGAGCTTGTGTTCTCACAGTGCCCTCTCCCTGGAGAGGTTCTCTGCTACTCTTGGGATGGGAGGATGCTCCAAGGTGCTGAACCTCGTGGATTTTCCTACAGTGGGATAATGCACGTGAGAGTAAAATCCTCCTGTTCATTTAGATTAACCCTGCCGGCAAATTAATTGTGAGATCACCGGGCTGAGGGACTCTGTCTTGTCAACACTGCTAGGTGGAAGGAAAACCGCTTCGTGACTCTGTTCTAAGTGCTTTGAATAGTGATAGTGAATCTTCACGTGGCGTTTTCAGTCATGGGTTTGAACCAACTTCCTCTTGAAAGAAAGTAAGTTAAGAAATCAACAATTCCTGGGAAGAGGAATAAACGTAATGCCCCCTGCACACTGAAAAACAAACCAGGATTTAAAATATCAACAAAACTGAAGTAACATTCCCTCACTTTGAAGGTGGATGCTTTAAGGGTTCTTTCTCTATTTACCTTGAGAGCTGGGGGTGATTTTACCTGGCACCTTGAAGAGCAAAAGGAGAAGAAGACCTGACTCTAGTCCTGCCACCAATACACCCCATGGCTTGGGATGGGACAAAGTTGCCACCTCTATCCCCTCACCTCCCCACTACTCACTGGTCACATGTCAAACAAAGGAGGTCAACATGTAACTCAAGTTCTGTCTGGCTAATTTGCTCATTGTAAACACTGGGTTCCACACTTTTGTGTATTAGGTACAGTGTTTTATTTTAACTCGTTTAATCGCAACACTATCATGGAAGAGATTATTCTTATTCTGATTTTGCGGATGAGCAGCAGGGGCACATAGAAATTGATTTGCACAGGGTCACTTACAGCTAGTGTCTGATATTATAACACAATAGAAAATGTATATTTGGTCTTAATCCCTGGTTCTTCGCACAGAGCTCCTAAAACCTTTGTAATTTCCTGAGTGATGGGGGTGAGAGGAGCATCTTTTGTTGTTCAGAATAAGCTCCCTTCAGCCATACGTGAGTTTATGCTAATAAGGTAACTTTTGGGCCCCAAGGTCGTCTCCAGGTGGGGGCTGGTTGCCAGAGGAAAAAACCCTTTGATTAGAGGATTGGCACTTCTAGCCCTAACCCCTGACCTCTGGAGTAGCGGTTCTCAACCTGTGGGTTGCAACCCCTTTGTAAAAATGAAAATATATTGCGGCATTAGGAAGGTTGAGAACCACTGCTCTAGAGTGACCAGTGATGTATTCAACTATGCCTGTGTAATGGAGCCTTCATAAAAACCTGAAACTAAAGGTGTGGAGAGCATCAGGTTGGTGAGCACGTGGAGGTCAGCATCTCAGAGAGGGCTTGGAGACTTTGTGTCCCTTACCACACACCTGTTCTATGCATCTCTTCCATTTGGCTCTTCTGGAGTTGTATCTTTTGTAACAAACTCATAAGAATAAGCAAATTGTTTCTCTGAATTTTCTTGAGAGGGGGTAATGGGCTGACATTGTGGTTGGGTGATCAGAAGTACGGAAGACCCTGGGCTTATGAGTAGTGTCTGACATGGGGGCGGTCTTGTGGAACTGAGCCCTTTGCCGGTGGGATTCGATGCTAACTCCACATAGCCAGTGTCAGAATTAAATTGTAGGAAGCCTAGTTGATATTGGAGAGTTGGTAGTTGGTAGTTGGTGTGGAAAATCTCCCACCTCTGGTGTCAGAAGTCTGAGAAGAAGCAGATCATAGCAATGTGGTACAGTCAGGCGGAAACCTGACTTTTCTGGAGACAGTGGATTTTAAAATTTTCTCTCATTGAACTTTGTTTTAATGGGTCTCAAAATTTTGTGACAGATTTTTGGTCAAGTAGTTTCCATTAAAAAAATGTTTAGGCTTGGCACCTGTGGCTCAACGGGCTAAGGCGCCAGCCACATACACCTGAGCTGGCGGGTTCGAATCCAGCCTGGGCCCACCAAACGATAATGACGGCTGCAACCAAAAAATGGCTGGGCGTTGTGGCGGGCGCCTGTAGTACCAGCTGCTTGGGAGGCAAAGGCAGGAGACTCACTTGAGCCCAGGAATTGGAGGGTGCTGTGAGCTGTGATGCCACAGCACTCTCTCCAGGGTGACAGCTTGAGGCTCTATCTCAAAAAAAAAAAAAAAAAAGATTTTTAAAACTAATACTTTAAAACTGAACACAATGATTTTAACAACCTCTCTTTAAACTCATTAGATTTAAACTTCTTACCAAACAATGAGACATCCTCCATAGTATAATCCATTCTGATATATCTATTTTCTTTTGGGGGTGTGCTGATGGGACTTCTGATTTTTTTTTTTTTATTTGAGACAGAGTCTTACTATGTCACTATTATGTGTTCTGTGTGCTGTGGCATCATGGCTCACAGTAACCTCCAATTCTTGGGCTTAAGCGATTCTCTTGCCTCAGCCTCCCAAGCAACTTGGACTGTAGGCGCTGGCCATAACACCTGGCTATTTTTTGGTTGTAGTTGTCGTTGTTGTTTGGCAGGCCTGGGATGGATTTGAACCCCCCAGCTCCTGTGTATGTGGCTGGTGCCTTAGTTGCTGAGCTATAGGCGCTGAGCCAGGGAGTTCTGATCTTTTTACACTTGATCTTAGTCAAAAGGCCGAGAAGGGGTAAGTTCTGACTTTTTAAAAAAATCATAGCTGTGAACATTAATGCAATCATGGGGTACAATGTGCTGATTTTATATACAATTTAAAATGTTTTCATCAAATTGGTTAACATAGCCTTCATGGCATTTTATTAGAGTTCTGACTTTTTTGAATAAGAAATGAAGTTGTAGCTGGGTGATCAGAAGTATGGAAGACCCTGGGCTTGTGAGTAGTGTCTGACATGGGGGTGGTCTTGTGGGTCTTGCTACACAATATGTTTGTGTAGCCTAAAGAAGGTTAACACTGCAGCTTAATCATTGTGCGATCCTGTAGCCTTCAGATTTTAGAATCTTGCCTTGTGGAAGATCAGGGATTAGTTTGAGGATTTCTGATTTTTTCATATTAGTAGATATTTCAGATATACACTTATTTTTTCCCTCTAGAACATATAATATTAAGTGTTTTACTTTTTGTTAATTATAAAATTACTTGCATAGTAATATCATTCTTTTTTTTAATTATTTTTTATTGAGTCATAGCTGTGTACAATAATTCAGTCATGGAGCACAGTGTGCGGGCTTCACATACAATCGGAGATATTTTTATCAACCTGATTGATATAACATTCATGATATTTTCTCATTTACTA
>CAUYRH010170654.1:0-33468 GCA_963574655.1 Perodicticus potto | reverse complement strand
AAATATCACATGTATCCCCCAAATATGTACTGTTATATATCAATAAATTATTTAAACTAATCTGAAAAAATATGTCTTCCAATGTTGAAAAAATATTATTTTAAAATATAACACGCACTAAAAACATTTCCTTGGTCTATATGAGAAATAATAAATATACATTTCCTATAAGAAATATATATCATGAATTATATCATGTACAATTTATTATATTTACATATTATATAAATTGTATAATATTTTCTATAAGAAATACAGCCGACTCTCATATATGTAGAGTTAATGAGCATAAAATATTTCCACAACATTTTTATGCAATATATTGGTGCTTTTAATTGCAAAGACTACCAATACAAAACCATATTATCACTACAAGACCTTAATGTTACCTAATCAGAGGGTAAGCCTATGAAGAGTCTACTAGACTTCAAATTATCCTTAAAATAATCTTTAAATTAAGAGATGACAATCAAATTGTATTGTAGTGATTGAATATTTAATTTTATATAAACTTTAAAATGTTTTAAACTTCAGTATGTATGACATATTATTTTTACTCCAAGGCCCCACATAGAAAAGGATACGTTTGTTTTGCAAAAATCTTCCATGGCATTTAAAATATATTTCTCTTCATCCTAATATAACAATGACCATCCATTTGCTAAAGGAATATTTTCCTAAATAATATAAATTATTCAGTCACTATAAAATATGTCATATTTGTGACAAAAAAACCCATGAAGCTACCATTCTGTTAGGGCAATGAATCATCATAATGATAAACAAATTACTGTCCTTGGTAAATTCAGTGAACACCATCTAATAAGAGAGCTGACGCTAAATATAAATTACTAATAGATATAAATCAGGGAGTTAGCAATATTCTTTGAAATGGAATATGTGGGGTGGTGCCTGTGGCTCAGTGAGTAGGGCGCCAGCCCCATATGCCAGAGGTGGCGGGTTCAAGCCCAGCCCCGGCCAAAAACTGCCAAAAAAAAAAGAGATCCTCTTGAAATTGAATATGTGCACTTTAACAGACATTATCTGCCTTCCATATTTCTAAGAAAGATGCATTAGGCACTACTTAATATTCGAAGGGAAACCTTTACGGAGTTTTATAAAGCATTATTTGTCTTACCTAGCTTTATTGCCAATATTTATCCTAGGGTGTTATTTAACATCATGCTTAAAATAATCAACAGAGCACAACACATTGGTATATCAACACACACTTATTAAGCAACTATAGTATGTAAGGCACTGTCAAACTCAAAGTCCATTCTAGATATCTAGCTTGAAATATGTTCTTTTTCCCTCCAAACAAGATGTCCTTTGTAATGTTTTAGGACATAAAAATTTCTTTACTTGGTAATCAATAGACTTTAACTTTTATTGTAATATAGGAAAGGATATATTTCATAAATTTGCATCTCCATAACTCTTCAACAAGTTTATAACTGTGCAGTCAACACCCAGATTAAGAAACAAAACATTGCATGCATTTCAGAAGTCTCCTTATTTCCCCTTCTAGTCCTTCCACCTCTTTGAGTAACTACTATCTCACTCACCAGTAACAGCATAGACAAACTTTTTGACTTTTGTTGCACTTTATGTAATGGAATCATGTAGTATGGGCTCTTTTGTGACCGGTTTCTTCCAATATTATGTTTGCGGGATGCATCCACATTGCTGCATATAGTTGGAGAACATTTATTTCCATTGTTCTAAATATAACTCCATGTTAATATAACTCCAATCAATGTATTTACCTAATTCTCTCTTTTGAATGTTGAATGGCTTCATTTTGGGGGCTATTACAAGTAGTAATAGTAGGAACATTCTAATGCATCCTTTCGGTAAACATATGAGTATATAACAAGAAATGGACTTAATATATCCTTATTAATTTGTAACTATGTTTTCAAAATTTCAAAATGGAACATAGTAGTAGCAAAAATCATTTACAGGCCCACCACTTAAAAAATACACAAAGTAAGAAGTTAAAGAAACATTTCTCAGCTTTAACCTAATTCTTATCCTATGCCAGATAACCGCATTTAGCAATCTGATAAGTACTCATATGAACTTTTCTGTGCTATCTGGAATTAATAAAGGCAGAACAACTACTGGAAATAAGGTTCAAGACTGAAATTGTACCATGTATTGGTGAGAATATTAATTCGTATTTCAAAAATATCTCATCAGCAGCATACAGGCAATATCTCTGATCACATCGTAGTAACTGAACTGAGAAGCATACACCATAAGATTGGGAAGCTATTGCTATCCTCACCAGTAGATAGCCAAAAGGACAGGAAATTGGTTTACTGACATTTTAAGGTATTCCCAGTGATCTCATAATTAGAATGGAAATCAGCTGTGATCACTGATGATGGTAGCAAAGTTTTACATATCTTTGTCACACAAACCTCTGGATGAAACCATTTTTTTTTTTTTTTTTTTGCAGTTTTTGGCTGGGGCTGGGTTTGAACCCGCCACCTCTGGCATATGGGGCCAGCGCCTACTCCTTTAAGCCACAGGCGCTGCCCACCACTTCTTACTATCAAATTCTAGCAGACTCATTACCAGAAAAAGAAAGCTTAAATTCATCATCTTTAATTCTCTGTTTACATACTATTTTCAAGTATTTTTACAAATATTTGTCACTATCTCTTCATAAAAATAAATATATTCATTTCAGCAATGATAATTTTTAAAACAATAAAAAAGCACTTCTCTTCCGATAAACATTTAAATATTTTAAATACTCCACCACATTACTTTTCGTATTTTTTTTTCTTTTTGAGACAGAGTCTCACTCTGTGCCTTGGGTAGTGTGCTGTAGCATCCCAGCTCACAGCAACCTCAAACTCTTGGGCTCAAGTGATCCTTTTGCCTCAGCCTCCTGAGTAGGAGGGACTACAGGCATCCGCCATAGTGCCAGGCTAGTTTTTCTATTTTTTGTAGAGACAGGGTCTCACTCTTGCTCAAGCTGGTCTCCAACTCCTGAGCTCAGGTCATCCACCCAATTGGCCTCCCAGTGTGCTAGGATTGCAGGCATGAGCCACCATGTCCATACTACTCTGACCACTTTAAACGTGCAATGAGTTCATCCTGGTTTCTTGCTTACGGATAAGTTTCATTTTTCCAACAATGTAAATCTAAAGTAAACAACAACACTTCTTTGAACCTCACTTAGTTCTCTTACTGATCTCTATACTTTTTTCTCTACTTTTAAATTTCCTGAAAATTTTGAAATATCACAGGTGTAATAGAAGATCATTTTGATATATTGCTTTTGATTGTAGACTTAACTATAGATATTTCAAAGAGTTCTTCTGTTTTCAGATAAATTATATATTATGCAAATAGTTAATTCCCTCAAGGCAGCCTTAGAAGTATCTCAAGCTAAACATGAAATTCTCTGACTCTTTTTCTAGAAGTTACTCATGAATGCAAATTGTATTTTAAAATAAAATTAAAATCCCAGAGTTTTAGAACAAATTCTGATGGAAACATAATTGAACATTTTTTAAAGTACACGTTTATTTTGTAGTTAACCTTTGTTGAGTACTTAGTATATGCCACATCCTAATTCAAGTGCTTTACATGTAGAATCTCATTTGGTTTTTACCCCCCCTAAAGTAACACTATAAGATACATAAATTATCTTCTCAGAATACAATGGAAAAAAATAGAAATTAATACCAAGAGAAACTCTCAAATCCACACAAATTTGTGGAAATTAAATAACTGGCTCCTGAAGGATCCCTAAGTCAATGATGAAATTAAGATGGAAATCAAAGCACTCTTCAAACTGAACTGCAAAGGGGACACAAGCTTTCAAGTCTATGGGGTATAAGAAAAGCAGTAATATGGGGGAAATTCACAGCCAACAGAGAGATCACAATAATCAACCTGATGTCGTATCAATAGGAACTAGAAAAAGGAAAATGAACCAAATATGAAGCCAGCAGAAGAAAAGAAAAAACAAAGCACATAGCACAACTAAGTAAAATAGAAACCACTCTATATATATATATATGTGTGTGTGTGCAACAAAATTAAAAATTGGTTCTTTGAAAAGACAACTTGATAGGGAACTAGAAAAAGGAAAATGAACCAAACATGAAGCCAGCAGAAGAAAAGCAAAAACAAAGCATATAGCACAACTAAGTGAAATAGAAACCACTATATATTATATATATGTGTGTGTGTGTGTGTGTGTGTGTGTGTGTGTGTGTGTGCAACAAAATTAAAAATTGGTTCTTTGAAAAGACAACTTGATAGACAACTATTCAGATTAAGCAGAAATAGAAAAAGACTCAAATAAGCTCAATCAGAAATGAAAAAGGAGACATTCACACTGACACCACAGGAATACAAAATATCATCCACGACTACTACAAAAATCTCTATGTACACAAACTAGAAAACCTAGAGATCATGGATAAATTCCTGGAAACACACAACCTCCCAACCTGAATCGGAAAGAATACAGGAACCCTAAACAGACCAATAACAATTAGCAAGATAAAAATAGTAATAATAAATTTCCCAACTAAAGAAGCCCTAGCAGAGATGGATTCACAGCCAAATTATACCAGACCTTCAAAGAAGATTGGCACCTATCCTACAGAAATTATTTCATAATATTGAAAAATAAGGAATTCTCCATAACTCATTCTATGAAGCTAGTATAATCTTGATACCAAAGCCAGGAAAGGACACAACAAAAAATGAAATTACAAACCAATATCCCTTACAAACAGAATACTAGCAAACCAAATTCAACAGTATATCAAAAAGCTAATTTAACATGATCAAGTGGGTTTCATCCCAGGAATGCAAGGATGGTTCCACATATGCAAATCAACGAATATAATGCATCACATAAACAGAAGGAAAAACAGTGATCATATGATCATCTCAATAGATGCAGAAAAGTCATTAGATAAAATACAGCACTCTTTTGTCATGAAAACCCTTAACAAACTAGGCATAAAAGGAGCATACCTCAAAATGATAAAAGCCATATAAGACAAAACAAGGGCCAACATAACAATGAACAGGGGAAAAGTTGAATGCATTCTCCCTAAGAATTGTAAATAAGACAAGAGTACCCAGCACCACTACTTCTATTCAACATAGCACTGGAAGTCTTAGCCAGAGCAATTAGACAAGAGAAAGAAATAAATGACATTCAAATTGGGAAAGAGAAATTCAAGCAATCCCTATTTGGCAGTGATATAAACTAGAAAACTCTAAAGACTCCACTGAAAGACACCTGAAATTGATAAACAAATTTAGCAAAGTCCCCGGTTACATATTCAAAGAACACAAATCAGTAGCATTTCTATATACTGACAGCAGTCAAGCTAAGAGTCAAATCAAGGACTCAGTACCACTTAACAATAGTTGGAAACAAAATTAAATACTAAGGAATATATTTAACCAACGAGGTGAAAGAACTCTACAAATAGAACTACATAACACTGATGATGAAAGAAATCATAGCTAACACAAACAAATGGGAAAAGATCGCATGCTCATGGATTTAGAGAATCAGCATTGTTAACATATCGTTCTGCCCAAGCAATTTACAGATTTAAAGCAATTCTCATCAAAATATCCATGTCTTACTTCACAAATCTAGCAAAAAAAAAAAATAATTCTGCCTCATTTGGAAACCGCCCTCCAAAGCCTGAATAGCCAAAGTAATCTTAAGCAAAAAAATAAAAGAAAAAACAACTCCCCCTCCTAAATCTATAGGCATCACATTACTTGACTTTAAAATAATCCCTTAAGGCCATAGTAAGCAAAACAACATGCTACTGGTATAAAATTAGACATATAGACCAAGGAAACAGAATAGAGAAACCAGAAATAAAACCATTTGTATACCACTAACTGATCTTTGACAAAACAGGCAACAACAGACACTGGGGAAAGAAGTCCTAGTCAATAAATGATGCTGGGAAAATTGGATAGCCTCACACAGAAGAATGAAACAATATCCCCTATCTCTCACCATATACAAAAAATTAATTCGAGATGGACTAAAGTCTTTAATGTAAAGCATTAAACCATAAAAATTCTAGATGAAAACATAGGAGAAAACTTTTGTAGACCTAGGCCTAAGTAAAAATTTATGACTAAGATCCCACAGGCAAATACAGCAGCAACAAAAACAAATGGGACTTAACTAGATAGCTTCTTCACAACAAAGAATATAATTAACAGAGTACAAACAAGCAGCCTACAGAATGGGAGAAAATATTGGCAAATGTATTTGACAAAGGACTTATTTCCAGAATCTAGAAAGAACCCAAGCAAAACAACTTGAAAAAAAAATCTCATCAAAAGTGGGCAGAAGACATGAACAGAAGCTTTTCAAAAGATGACAGAAAAATAACTGACCAATGAACTTCAGACGTATGAAAAAATGCTCAATGTTACTAATATTGAGAAATATTAACATCAGAGAAGTGTAATTAAAAACGCAATGAGATACCATGTTACCCCTGTTAGACTGGCCATTATTAAAAAGTCAAAAAGACACCAGCTGCGGTGGCTCACACCTGTAATCCTAGCACTCAGAGAAGCCGAGGGGGGTGGATTGCTTGAGCTCACAAGTTCGAGATCAGCCTGAGCCAAAGCAAGACCTTGTCTCTTAAAAATAGCCAGGTATTGTTGCAGGCACCTGTAGTCCCTGCTAGAGAGGCTGAGACAAGAGAATCACTTGAGCCCAAGAGTTTCAGGTTGCTGTGAACTATGACACCACGGCACTCTACCAAGGGCAACAAAGTGAGACTCTGTCTCAAAAAAAAATAAAAAGTCAAATAGAATAGATGCCAGTATGGATGCAGAGAAAAAGGTATGCTTACACACTGTTGTTAGGACTAAAAATTAGTACAATCTCTATGGAAAATCTTTGGAAGATTCCCCAAAGAGCTAAAAGTAGACCTAGTACTCCATACAGCAATCCCACTACTGGTATCTACCCAAAGGAAAAGATGACATTTTATCAACAAGACACCTGCACTTGAATGTTTATCACAGCACAATTCACAATTGCAAAGATATGGAATCAACCCAAGTACCCATCACTACATAAGTGGATTTTTAAAAATGTGGTGTACATATACCAAGGAGTACTACTGGGCCATAGAAAGGAAGGACATGTCTTTTGCAACAATGTGGAGGGAACTACAGACCATTATCCTAAGAGAAGTATCTTAGGATTGGAAAAACAAACACCACATTTCTCATTAATAAGTGAGACCTAAATCATGGGTGCACATGGGCACATAAAGATGTAAAGGAGATTGCAAAATAAGAAGAGTATAGGATGGGAGGGGGTGAGGGATAACAACTTACCTATAGGGCAGTGGTTCTCAACCTTCCTAATGCCGTGATGTATTTTCACTGTTACAAAGGGGTAGCGACCCACAGGTTGAGAACCACTGCTATAGGGTGTAGTGATCACTGTCTGGGTGACATGCACACTCAAAGCCCTACGTCAGCATTATAGAGTATATCCGTGTAACAAAAACTTTTGTACCCCATTAGTATTTTGAAAAAGAATGATACAAATTGGGGGAGTGGAAGAAGGAAGGTAAAGAACAGATCACCAGATCATCAATAGTTACAGCTCAGTAAGGATATCTCCTAACCTGCTACAAATACCTGCATTTTCTACTTAACCCACAAGAGTCAAACCCCAGTGAGCCTGACCGAAGACCGGTGGGAGGTTATCACACACCAGTGGTATGATGGGCAGAAAGCCAGCCACTAACTGGGAATAAATTACTCTCAAGCCAGGCTAGCATAGGAACCCTGCAAAAGACGGAGGGACAAATCAAACATTATAACACTGAAAGTGGGGGTAAAGTGCAAATTTAAGTATCAAGGCCACTCCAGGTAAATTTCCCTGCTTAGCAGTTTCATGTTGGGCAGTAGATGATATTAGTGCAATCACAATATTAGAGGGATTTCATGAAATTTGGGGATGCATATCTCTAAATAATTTGCTTACCCACAGGCCACTGCCTTTTCCTTCTCTCTTCTCTTCCAATCAGAAATTAGTAGGACAAGATAAGAAAAAAAGGGATACAAGTTGAGATGCAGGAAATCAATCCAAAAGTTCCTTTCAATGTTATGAGCTAGTAGGTAATACACATACAAATGCCTCAGTTTTGTACCTGGAATACTAAGCCCTTAAAATAATCAAAACTCTGAACTGTATTGAAAGTTAAATCTTTGTGCTAGTTGGGCTTTGCCAGTGTGACCTGAGGAAAAATAAGTGAAGGTAAAAAAACAGAAAATGACTTAATTGCCTTTGCTGTCCTCACTTGTCACCATACTCTCTGGCCCTAGAAAATATTTATTATGGTGATTCTTTATCAAGTAGGTATATTTTATGGATTCTTCCAAATCCACTACTAGGAATATGCATTTGCACTTCTCATGACATAAGGGACTCCCCTTGAGGGAAACATGTCCTACACATCTATTATCATTCCTTGGCCCTTCTAAGTTGTTCCCTTAGTGCAAGATTTAAAAGAGGCTATAGGTAAAAACAATTTGCTGTACATTTAAAAATAACTATCAGGAGAATTGAAATATTCCTAATACAAAGAAATTATAAACACCTAGGGTGGTGGATACCCCAATTACCCTGATTTTATCATTATGTGCATCTATCAAAATATTGCATGTATCCCATAAATAAGTATACCTATTATATATCCCTAATTATTAAAAGTAAAAAAATACATAGCAGAGGCCCAGGCCAGATCTGTCTTCTTACCTAACATCTGGTCCAATTGCATCTTTTGGAAGTATCAGCCAAATTCCATGTACGTAGCTCTTTTGGGTACATCCTTAGAGCAAGCAGCCCCCTCCAAAGGCTCTCAGATTTGGACTCCTCAGATGTGCGTCAGATCATAGCCTGCTCTGTCCCTATGTAGTAGGGGACACAAGTCAAGCCCTTTGAATGTTCCCGTAAAATATCAGATGCTGTCTAATCTGTGGTAGACTAAAAGATAGACACCCTCATGTCTTCTCCGGGGTGGGGGGGCTGAATTCACAACATACTAAGAAAACATTAGTAATCTTAAATTTACCAACCTTCTCACTATCATCACTTAAAACAAGTCAAAATTAAATCATAAATAGTGGAAGACAAGAAAAATAAGCCTTTAATTTTGAGTTCATATTAACTAAAATTATTGAAATATGCTTTTTATAAATAATACATAGAAATTAGTTACAACATTGCCCTATTTGTTAGAACAAAAACAAAAATGGATCAATCCCTTTTTTTGCCTAAATAATTTTAGCAGAAGTGTATAATGTCATAAGAAATTTTCCATGTAGCTTTTGACTTTAGGTGACTATCTTTTAAAAAGGATCATGTCGTGAGAATTATTTGAGGGTGTTATTTTTAGATTCAGGGTACCCCATATTTTGTTATGGAAGTAATTAATTTCTGAGGAGCTTTTGCAATTATTTTGCATTGTGATTATAGTTTATCTTTGCAACTCGTAACAACCAAGGAGAGACCAATAGGAGAGATATTAATGTCAAGCAAAGGTTTTGGGGATGGGGGAAAGGTCAATTGTCTATCTCTTTATCTGTTAGCAAATATTTTAACATTCCAACAACTTTTAGGAAATTTTTAGGAAAATACCTTAAACATTTGCAAAGAAAGGACTCTGATGATGAACACTCAGGTCTAACAAAGACCCTTTATACAGAAGAGCATCTAGAACAGTGGTCCTCAACCTGTGGGTCGCAACCCACAGGAACTGTATTAAAGGGTCATTGATCTAGAAGAACACATCTGCAGGCACCATTGGGGTAAAAATCTGTGTCCATTCTGGGTCAGTTTTGATTCATTTATCTCCTCATTTTGGCTGTTATTTTCCTACTTGTTTGCACGCCTAGTAAAAACCATTTGATTGTATTTCCAGACATTGTGAATTTTACCTTGTTGGGTGCTAGATATTTTTGTATTCCTTTAAATTCAGTAAGCTGGGTCCATCACATGGTTCTTGTTATTTGTTTCTTATCTTTCAGAGATCTACCCTTCATTGTCTGATGTACAGGGTTTTATTTATTTGTCTTTCCTTTCTTATTGCTGTTGTTTCGGACAGGAGAATAAATCTCATCCCTCGTACTCCTACTTAGTTGCAAATGAAATTCCCTTGTATTCATTCTTAAGAGAATAAAAGGAAGATGATTGAAGATATATATATATGTATATATATATGACTGTGTATGTGTGTTTTAAATATGAGTTACATGTGGAGTGCTGTTTTCACCTCAGAAACTGTTAGAGCTTTTCCAGTGTGACCACTAAAGCTGCTTAAATTGGCTGCTACTGATTCTGCTATGGCTGCCATAATCACCTGCTGTTCAGGAACCAACTTCCATGCCCTTTTTCTCTCTGTGAACCTGTTAGCTCCTTTATGAAACTCCCAAAGGGAGAACCTGGATTGCTTTTAGACTTTGGAATAAGCTTCACTGGGATGCACTGAAAGAGAATCCATGGTACCACTAAGTATCACACAAAAATGCTATGACTCTTATCCCCACAGAGACCACACCCAACTCTCCTATAGAGTTGGCAATGTTTTCCTAACTCTTTGCTCAAGACTTTTCTTGGAGTCCCCTAATTTTAGAATCACTGTCAGAATAAAGACTGGATTTTCAGATGAAATATATTGGTCTCCCCCTTTCTACTTTCCCTCATTGAGGTTCCTCACCATGCTTAATTTATATATTAAGAATATATAATTTATTAATATTTATATCAATTTATATATTTTAATTATCCTTTGTTAATTTTATGCAAAGGGATATTTTTCCATATCTGAGATATTTCTTGATGAAGAATGTAAAAGATTTTCCTATATAAAAGGGGGATTATAACGCTGTTGAAAACTTAAAGACTGTTTACGATCATCATACATGTAGACAATATGTTGTTCCTAAGAATAAAAGGACAAATATAAAGTTTCCCACATGAAATATATCAATCAACCTTCAATAACATAATTGGAAAATTCATCTCCTCCTTGCTGTTCTTTCCTTCTAAGCTTTGATTCTTTTTTATCTTTGTTTTCTTTTGCACTTGAAAAAGGTTTACTTCACTTACATCATCCTGTTCCATTTAGCCCTTTGGCTTATTTACTTACCTCTAGAGTGCCTTTGAATCTATTTGGTATATTTACAGAAAAGTGGTAGTAATAGTTAAAGAGTCTATTTTATTTAGCTTGCCTTTTTCTAATCCATTAGTAATTATCTAGAAGGACCATAAAACTAAAAGCTGAGAAACTGGATAGCACATTCTTACTTGTTTTATCCATAGAGAAATCAATCAACTTGTAAAATTTAATCCTAGAATCCTTCAAAAATCTGGTTCAAATGTCATTGATGTCCACCTGAGAAGTCAATTCTTTCAGTTCAGGAAAATAAAGCATCATCTTTTATGAGAAAAATATTTTTCACTCCTAGATTTTTTAAAAATATTATCACTAAATATCAATTTAAAGTGGACTTCATGACATATTCTACAGATCAAACAAGAAGAGTCATTCATCTCAGGTTCATGTTATATAAGATTTCAGATGGTGTGGGGGTGTGTATGGGTTTGGGTGATATTAGCTACATGAGAAATACAATGATTATAAGAAGATGCTTTTTTCTTTGATGGATAAATGGATTAATGGATGGAAGCATTGGAAAAGAACAGATTTATACACAGCCAGAAATACAACCCAAAGTTTCTACTGAAATCTTTAGTACTGATTGAAGTGGTAAAGTCTCACGTTTGTGAGGCTGAAATAAAGGACATAAACAGCTGGAGACCAGGTCTGATGAAGAGTGAATCTATTAGCAGTGACGGATTAAAAAAATAGGGATTCTGGAAATTATTAAAGTAGGAATTCTTAAGATCTGGCTAGGTGCCAAAATGTTTTGAAATTGGAGAAATAAGAAATCAAAGATTCTGAAATCAAAAGTTGGTGTCTTATATTAGACAGAAAGAAGAATAATGATGAGAAGACTTGAGGGAATTGTGTAAAATTCAGTTCACCACAGAATCTTGGTAAGACCCTGGGAAAGATATCTAAATCAAATATATTCATTTCCCTGAATTTCTTTAAAAGCAGTTCTATCCAGAGCCATAGAAGATGAACTGGACAATATTTACAATATTTTAAATCATGCAAGCCTGAGTCAGAAGGAAGAGGTCAGAAATGAAAACTTCATTTTATTTTTGATCAATACCTGTAACTGCATTTCTACCACATGCAGTACAGTTCCATATGCCCAGGATTATGTTCTATGCCTCAGTCTTCAAGGTAGATGCTCCCTAATCTTCCTTTTTACCTATGGAAAGAGGATTTCCCACAACAAATTCAAAAAAGTAGCGATTATACTTTAATTCACCAAGGGGATTCATTAAATGCTCCCTGCACCGTGTCTGCAATTCTCTGATTTCCCACTCGCATTATTCAGTTCAAAGATAATTTTAAAATCAGTTACGGTGTGCTCTCAGATAATTTCTAGTGGGCTAGAGAGATAAATGTTGTTCATAACAATAATAGCTAATGTGGCTTTAGTAATTTCAATCTGCCAAACACTTTTCCAAGTTTTTCACTCATTTTATTAACCACATTCTAGAAGAAACAGAGGCTCAGAAAGAATGAGTGCTTTATTCAAAATTACAGACATAATAAAGGGGAGAACTAGAATTCAAACCCTGTGTGTCCTACCAAGAAAATGAGCACTTACTCTTACAGTGCTTGTTACACCAACATGAACACACATATACTTCTTGTGAGCCAATTTCTGATGGCATGAGGCGAGATAGGATACCATGCGGATGACTCAGAAAATTCTAAAGCCACAGACAGCATGTAGCTCATCAAGCATAGTATGTTGGGACTTAGTTCCAGTCCCATTCTTAAGTTTAAAGTCTGTTTCAAGTCAAACAGTGAAATTGTCTTATGCCACTCTTGACATTCAGATTACTGGTATCTCCTCTTACGTCTCAGTATTTAGAATATCTATTACTGATGCAAGTTCAAGATCTTCATTAATCACTTTCCTAACACTTCTGTAAAATTTTTCATAAACTATTTATTCAAATATTTTTCCTTTCCTAACAGCTTTATTGAAGTATAATTCATATACAAAGAACTGCACGTATTTCATACATACAATCTCATGAGCTTAGCCATATGCAAACACCCATGATAGCATCACCACAATCAAGGTAATAGACATATCTATTTGGGACATATCCATTTCCTTGGGTCCATTTGTTTTACTTTTATAGTAGGAACATTTAAAATGAGATCTACCCTCTTAACAAATTGTTAACTGCATAATGCTATATTGTTAATGATAGGCAGTATTCTATATAGCAGATCTCTAGAATTTATCTAGCATAACTAAAACTTTAGACAAAACGAACAACTTTTCATTTTCCCTACTTTCAGCCCTTGTCAGCCACTATTATATTCTTTACTTCTGTGAGTTTGCTATTTTAGAAACCTCATGTAAGTGGCATCATGCAGTATTTGTCCCTTTGTGGTTCACTTAATTCACATAGCATAATAGCCTCCAGGTTCATCCATGTTGTCGCAAATGGTAGGATTTCCTTCTTTTATAAGGGTGAATTATTCCTTTATATATACAGCACACTTTATTCATTCATCTGTTCATGGACACTTGGGTTATTTCCATATCTTGGCTAATGTGAATAATACTGCAGTGAATATGGGAATGTAGATATCTCTTTGATATTATGATTTCAATCTTCCTTCAATTCTTTTAAAGATATAACCAAAAGTAAGATTGCTGGATCATATGGTAGTTCTATTATTAAATTTTTGAGGAATCTTCATACTGTTTTTCACAGCTGATGTACAATTTTATATTCCCACCAACAGTGTATAAGGGTTCCAATTTCTTTGCCAACACTTCTTTTTATTTTTGGATGATAGCCATTCTAACAGGTATGAGGTGATATTATAGTTTTTATTTGAATTTCCCTGATAATTAATTATATTGAGCACATTTTCATATACCTGTTGGTCCTTGGCATGTGACGTAGATAGAAATGTCTGTTCAAGTCCTTTGCTAATTTTTAATTGAGTTATTTGTTTTTAGTATTGATTTGTAGTATTTCCTTATATATTCTGGAAATTATACCTTTATTAGATGTATGGTTTACAAATATTTTTGCCCATTCTGTAAGTTCCCTTTTCATTCTGCTGATTGTATCCTTTGTTGTGCAAAAAATTAAGTTTGATATAGTCCTACTTGTCTAATTTTCATTGGTATCATATCCAGGAAATCATTGCCAAGACCAATGTCCAGAAGCTTTTCCCCTGTGTTTTCTTCTCAAAATTTTATAGTTTCATGTCTTTCATGTTGAATCTTTAGTACATTTTGAGTTGGGTTTTGTGTACATGTAAATTGAATCCAGTTTCATTCTTTTGCATGTGTATATGTGGTTGCTGAGGCTGTCATTTACCCACTGTATATTCTTGGTACCTTTGTCAAAGATCAATTGGCCATATATGTATGGATTTCTGTTTCATTGATCTACATCTTTGTCTTTATGCCATTATCATACTGTTTCTTTTTTGTTAGTTTGGTTTGCTTTGGTTTTTGTTGTTATTGTTCCTACTGAGATGGAATCTCACTATGTGCCCTGAGTAGAGTTCATCATCATAGCTCACTGCAACGTCAGATTCCTGTGCTCCAGGGATCCTGTTCCCCCAGCCTTCTGAGTAGCTAAGAATGGATCCTCACTCTTGCTCAGACAAGTCTTGAACTCCTGAGCTCAAGCAATCCTCCCACTTCAGCCTTCAGGAGTGCTAGGATTACAGGCATGAGCCACCACACCAGGCCAGTATCATACTGTTTCGATTACTGTAGCTTGTAATAAATTTTGAAATCAGGAAATGTGATGCCTCCAGCTTTATTCTTTGACAAGATCACTTTGTCTATACTGAGCCATTTGTGGTTCTGTATGAATTTTAGATTGTCTTTTCTCTTTCTCCAAAACATGCCATTATGATTTTGATATTGATAGCATTGAATCTGTAGATTGTTTTGGGTGATATGAACACTTTAACAGTATTAAGCCTTCCAGATAGAATGTCTTTCCATTTATTTGTGCATTCTTTAATTAATTTCATCAGTTTTCATCTGTTTTGGAGTTTTTAAGTATATATGATTTTAACCTTGTTAGTTAAGTTTATTCTTAAGTATTTTATTCATTGTGATTTTATTGTAAATGGTATTAACTCCTTAATTTTTTGGATGGTCTATTGTCAATGTATAGAAATGCAACTTATTTTTGTATGTTGATTTGTATCTTGCAATTTAGCTGAATTTGTTAACTGAATTTTTTATTCTAAAAGTTTTTTGGTATTCTTTATTAACTAAGTTATATTAATTCCAACAGTTTTTTGTGGAGTTTACATTTTGAAAACTTTATAATATATTGGCCAATTTCTGAAAAGTGCAAACGATTCAGTTTTTGTACATTATAATTAAACCCTTTTTGTTTTACATGCACACACTCTTTACAGAAGCACCAGTAAAATAGAATTCCAGATGCTTCAGAAGCCTTTGTGAAGATGTTGGGATATGGAAGAAATGCCTCAATCAATTATTATCGGAACCTTGTATAAATGGAGCTGTTCTTATTTATCAGGCTTGCCATCACCACGGAGACCACGTAGCAATCAGGTGTAGCTAGTCAGAGCAAATTCAGTTATGCACATATGGAATGCTTTTACTCATGTCACAAAAATGTCAGTTAATACCGATATTTTTTAATCCTATAGAATTATAGTATGTTAGAAAACATTCTTAAAATTGAGCAACTAGGAATGTCCTGAAAACCGTGCTACTCCACATCCCTCACAGAATATAAATGGGTGTCAGTGAGAAAACTCAATTTGATTTTTCTGTAAGTTCACCATTGTATGTTTGCTAAAAGTCTACTGTGAACACTAGAACTTTGTTGCTATTCAAGTCATTTGCCAGGTATTCTAAAGAGGGACTTTATTCATGGTTTCCATGTTGCTAAAACTTAATCACTTAATCTCCCGCCAGGTCCTGAGATGGCACAAAGTAAATAATGCTTTACTGAGCAATAAGGGGAAAGTTAATGAACAGGTTAGGGAGGGGAAAAAAGAAAAGCAGGACCCTACAGCGAAGAAAACAGAGTTGCATTTCCTACATTTAGTCCTGATATATCATGAAAACTAATGATCTAACTCCCATGAACTGCATGCAAATCATAGCATTAATCTCTAGCAAAATGGTTTATGTTATAGGAACCCACAAACAGATTTCCTTCAACTGCAGTAAATCAAACATGGTGGGTAGTTTCCGTTTGACTGATGAGTACACATGTCACTGGCAGGAGGGCAGTGACATATGGAAGAGCAATAAATATGTTGTTCTGACACTTCAGCAGCCCCTGTTCAATGACACTAAAGGAAGATAGAAGACTTCAGGAGAAAATGCAGGCCTGTCTCTATTAGCTGTCATGCCACTGCAGAGGCAGCAACTCCAAGGTGATTTGGTGATCTGTGATGTAGCTTGCACATTCAGCCTTAAACAAATGAGCAGTCTGAAAGCAAAGAATCAATAGTTCTCTCAGAACAGTGTTTGTATTTTGCTTCCAATTACAGCATTCTCCCAATGACAGCAATATTGGGCATCTTTAGAATCTATGACACAGTGCTCAGACAAATTTTGTTAAACCTTTTGTTCTTTGTCCTCCGAAACAATACAGTTTCTGTGCTGTCTTCATAACTCACAATTTCTAGTGGAAAAAATTCAGAGACAAATATGTTAAAACATATTACACATTATGCATATTATACATTATGATCCACATCCAAAAGATTTTGAGGTATTTGGTTCCAAAATACTTTTTGCTAATTTTTTGATTATCTAAGCCTTTTCATAAACCACCTTCAAGCGTTATCATTCTGGCTCCCATCAAGCATGTTTTTTTTTTGTTTGTTTGTTTGTTTGTTTTTGAGACAGAACCTCAAACTGTCACCCTGGATAGAGTGTGGTGGCATCACAGCTCACAGCAACCTCCAATTCCTGGGCTCAAGAGAGTCTCCTGCCTCAGCCTCCCAAGTAGCTGGGACTACAGGCGCCCGCCACAATGCCCGGCCATTTTAGTTGCAGCTATCATTGTTGTTTGGCGGGCCCAGGCTGGATTCAAACCCGCCAGCTCAGGTGTACGTGGCTGGCGCCTTAGCCGGTTGAGCCACAGGCACCGAGCCCAAGCATGGTTATTAATGGCTATGATGATTCCTTCTGATAGGCAAAATCCAGATATAAATTCAAATTGTTTCCAACTTCACTTGTGGTTTTCAGTTCCTTTTAAACACCTATTGTCATGTACCAGAGGATACCCTCAATCTCAAGTGCTGAGTTGGTTCAACTCCTGGCTGACCAAGCACATGGTTCTAAATGTACCTCTGCCAACTCTGATGCCAGTGTTTCAGTACAGTACAGTATAAATAACTCACATGATTCAATGAGATTCTTTGAGCCAGGGTTGGAAAGGCAGAGTCCTGAGTATGTTACAGAAAACATATCCAACCAGAGTATGTTACTGAAAACATATACAACATACGTTCAGGAGCACCAAACAAATCACTCATAGAGAAGTGTGTGGCAAGTTAGCAATAAGAGACAGACAAATTATTGATTTTGAGATCCAAGGAAAAGAAATTTGGCGCAGATACCATATCATGATAAAAGTATTATAAGGCTCTTTGCTCATGTTACCAAAGGTTTGAATATCAGGTATATTAAAGAGAACTATATTGTATTTGTTAATTTCTCTTAAAGTACAATCAGGAGATTAAAATAAGGACTTTGGGCTTTCCCAATAACGTCCTTATTCCAATCTCCTGATTGTACTTCAAGAGAAATCTGTCTTGGTTTCATATTTATTCAAATTTATTCAAAATTTTATACTTAAAATGTAAGGGTATTGTGGAACAGCAAAAGAGGTAAAAAAAAATCAGAGTTTAAATTTTCTTTACCATAAATCGTGTTTGGGAACCTGGGAAATCATTTATAATGTGAGTTTGTTTATGACATGCTTTGGTCATCCTAAATGAAACTTACAGTTATTGTAGCTCTCAAAGTCTGACTTTATAATTCTACTAGTTATTGAACAAATATACCTACAGCCATATCTGTCTATTCAGCTGGTATGTTATAATCACAATTCATAGTTAATGAATAATTCCTGCTTAAAAATTATGTCATGCATTGTCCACTTTACAAGAGATGTTACAAAATTGAAAGTTGACATGAAATATACCTAAAATACAATATAGTTCTCTTTAATATACCTAATATTCAAACCTTAAAAAGTTAAAATTTTAAAAACCTACTACATACAATCTAAAAAGGTTAATAGGATAGACAAAGGTAAAGAGATAACTCCTTACTAAAAGTTAATATTATTTATTAATTCAACATTCATTCTTTCATTGAATGAATACCAGGAGCCAGATTATATATCAAGGGACTGTGAATAAAAGGAGTGAATAAGAAAGACAGGGACCTTATCTTCATGGACCCCACATTTGGGGGGAAAATTAAAATCATCTAGAGAATATTTATATTGTCATTTATCAATGTCCTGTACCAGGTAGTCCCTGTCCTCAGGAAACTTTTATTCTAGCTGGAGGAAAGACATTAAAGAAACAATTATATGGATACTTTCACTCACAAGTTCTGGGAGAAGCGCAAGGTGCAGGGAGAACATTAAATGGCAGAAATAAACCCTCTCTGGGAATCAAAATGTATATGTTTTCCCAAGGAATGACTTTCTCCTGTAAGATGAAGGAGGAAAATTTGTTTCTTTAAACTGAGAAAAGGGAATGGAGAAAGATGGGAAAAAAGAATGTTTCTGATGGGAAACATGTACAAAAGCCTCAGGCAGAATGGATTTTGGAATACTGGAGAAAATCAAAGGCCACAGTGTATGACTGGTGGAGAGTAAGTAAGAAGCAGAATAGTATAGAAGTACGCTGGAGTGGTGGGGAGTCATTAGATCGGGTAGGACTGAGCTGCTAATTTTCTCATTTTTTGAATTTTAAAATAACCAATACATTTTAAATATAATCAAACTCATTTAAAATACCGAGTCTAAATGTTTCTACATAAATTTCTTCTATAAAGTGAGGGAAAACAATATGTGAACCTGTAATTATCAAAATGGTTGAAATACTAATATCAACTTGACCCTGAGTATATATACTGTATCACTGTGTGAATGCCTGCACAAGTGCATTCTATTACTGAAAATTTAAGAATTTTTGAAAATCCTTTTTTCAAAGCACACATACCTTTCCTATAATATTCAAATAAAATTTACTATTTTACTAGAAAAACATTTGTAATATTACCTGGTTAGTTATGATGCTGATGGCAAAATGACATGAACAACATTAATTTTCTAGGGTAGTTCCAAACATCATATATACTTCATTTACATGCTAAAGAGTATAGGAAAAAATCCTCAGGTTCTTAGCCCAGATTCTTAGGCACACATTTTCTTTTTCCTCATGCAGATGCTTAATCAGGCCAACTCAATACAATGAGGATTTCAATCTGATTTTTTGAGTATATCAAATAATAATAAATGATTCATGGACATAAGAAAAATAAATTATCCTCTTTAGCCATTGTATTATGAATATATATACCCTTATGTCAACACACAATTTGTAAGATTTGCTCTAAAACCTGAGCATTGGAAGGTCTAAGAGAAGATTTAGGCAGGACACTAACACACTAGCTTCATTGATGAGGACTGGCATGAGAAACAAAGCAATGGTCCATCTGAATAGCAGGTGCCTCTACATCACTTTGTTTTCTAGCAATTCCTGAAAACTTAGTTGCTCTGACATGAATTGACACCCCTGCCTTACGTTAAGTGTAAGCTAAGAACATGCAGCCATAAATTGATGAAGGGAACAGTACACTTCGAATGTAAACATTTCTTTCTGAGGTTTTTAAACTTCCCATTTCAATTCCATTAGGTCTGGCTATATTTCTACTTCCTTTTTGTCTGAAGCATCCCTCTATCAAACATTGATAAATGTATGAAGTAAATAAATTTATTAGTTTATTCTCTGTAATACAGTGTCACATTGTATAAATGATGGGTTAAAATTCCAATTCTGCCCCTGACACCATTTTCAATTTTTTTTTTTTTTTTTCAGAATCTGGGACGGAAAGTTCAGGCTTCAAACAAATAGCAGTTACACTCAATTTAGCACATATTTTAGATTCAGCCTGTAAACTTGGGGAATAAGTTTCTTTTTCTGCTTTTTGTTCTCTTTATTGCACAAGATTAACAAAGAAAAATAAAACTTAATTTTTTATTTTGTTTTTATTAAATCACCCATCAACCCATGAATGGATTAATAAATTGTGGTATATGTACGCCATGGAATATTATGTAGCCATAAAACTTAATTTTGATCCATTTCATAACATGCAAAAATTAAAGTTGAAACCAATACAACAATGTACAATAAAGATTAAATTCCACTAAGATTATTATATGCATAAATTATAGAGAAGCGTTTTTCAACTTTGGGATGCACATTGGAATAACCTGAGAATCTCAAGAGAATATTTCTTGTCTGTATTTCTATCTCCAGAAACAATAGTTTCTGTAGGGCATATGACCTGTGAACTGGGATTTTTACAAAGCTAAACTATATTAGTAAAGGTTATCCAGAGAGATAGAACCAATGGGGGAGGGGAAGAGAGAGAGAAAGAGGAAGGGAGAGAGGGAAGAAAGAAGAGAGGGAGGGAGGAAGGAAGAGGAGAGATTTATTACTCACATAATTATGGAGGTTGACAAGTCCTAGGCCATCTGGATGCTGTAGACACTAGGATGCCAGTAGCACGGCTCAGTCCAAATCTGAAGACTGGAGAATGCGGGTGGGGGAGGAGAAGCTGGTGTAAGCCCTAGAGTCAAAAGGCCATAGAGTCCGGAGTTCTGATATTCAAGGGCAAAAGAAGAGTGTAGCCCAGCTTTAGTAGACAGAGAGAAGCTGATTTGCCTATCCTCTGCTTTTGTTCTACCAGGCCCCTAACCAATAGGATGGTGCCTGCCAGTGTTGAGGGTACATATTCCCCATCCAGTCCACTTACACTCACACATCAATCTCCTCTGGAAACACACTCACAGATATATCCCAAAATATTACTTTATCGGTTTTCTAGGTGTTCCTTAATCCTGTACACCTAAAATTAACCATCACCAGCCCACTCCTTGTCAACTTGGCACTTATTTGCACCTCTATAAATCATATTAAATCTCCTGTGTACAACTAAACTGTACCAATCCTGTCCCCTCAAGAGACGGTAAAGTTCTTCTCCTGGTATTGCATAACTGAAATACTATAATGTAAAATTAAAAGTACTTAAATACTAATATAAAGTTAATAAATTTTATGTTACATGATAAAAGAATAAGAGATTAACAAAAATAAAGATGCATACTTAATGTTGAGAACCACCATTTTAATGTAATGATTTAGAGAACGTTAAGTGGATACACTTTCCAGATTGTTAACCACTATATCGCCTCAATAAATATTTATTGAATTAAATTAATAACAGTGACACTTCAAATCCTTAAGTCTAGTGAAATATTAATGTAGGAATCCTGGTTATACTAGTGAAATAGAGATTTAAGTATCCCTGAGTTGATACTGCTTATGAACTTGCTAGGAATAAAGTTTGCTGTGTTTACAGAGTCTTTTTCTCATAGTTACTATAAGACCATAGCTAATTCTTCTGTCATTTCTTGAATCAGACATAGTGCAGGTTTATTAATGTGTAAATGTCTAGATTTGTATAATTTGATCATGTGTATGGGAACTTTTATTAAAATCCAAAAGCAGTATTTTTGAAGTAAATGTTATCTGGAAGACCCATTTCCAAATTAGTCCTATGAAATTTGTAGGTGTTATGTTAACAGAGAAATAAGGTGTATTCTTCTGATAGAAGTCTCACAGTAATGATTATGGGTCAGGATTGAGGAAATAACTTAGGATTGTTAGAAATCCCTACTAGCTGAATGGTTCCAGGAAAACAAATTAAGTCAACTTCCATCAAGCCTTCTCTGATTTACTGTACATTCGTGTGCGTGTGTGTGTGTGTGTGTGTGTGTGTGTGTGTGTGAGTGTGTGTTACTGATATCATTCACATTTTAGCACAGACTTTTTAATTTAAAATCTTTTTGCCTCTATTATAATTAATATGAGTCAATTTCCTTTGCTCTTGTGTTTCACACAACTTTAAGATTCTACTCTGAGAGATGCTTTATAGTATTGAGATTAAGGGCAGGAAGATGTGTTGTTCATATATATACAGACAATTAATTTGGGGAGTTCAAAAAAGGACTGGGAATGATTTAACATTAATTTTTCTCATGTTAGCAACCTAACTAGACGTATTTTTGATGGTTGTCCTTTTCCTTAGCCAACAGTGATATACGTTCTTTCAATGATCCTTCTATTTGCAATATTATATTAATAGACGTCTCATTGGTAGGCGATCGATTGTCAGAGAACAGTGGACTTTTGAGTCTTGTTGTTGTTTGAAGGAACAGTGGTTTTATGTCATCAGCAGTTAATCGCTGCCTGTCAGTGATGATACTAAGTACTTTCTTTGTTGGTTGATATTTGAAAAGACTGGACAAATTCTTTAATGACACTGGTTGAAGACTAATAAAAAACCTCAGTAACAACTTCCATTAAGATACGTTCATTATTACTCATTTTAAGAAATGCCTCAAATTGAATCTCACAAAGTGGTAATATGTCTGCTAAGGTGATAACCCAAGAGTCTAGAAGAGTATAAAGCACTATGTTGTAAATTGTTTGCTGTAAATATCACCATAACATTTAATAATGATTTATGTAAAGTCGCTATAATCTCTATCCACCTCCTCTTGACTTTCCTTGTTCATAAATATGGGCAAGTAAAGGGTATATAGCTAATTAAAAATTTGGCTTTTTCTGGGGCAGCACCTGTGGCTCAGCGAGTAGGGCGCCGGACCCATATATTGAAGATGTCGGGTTCAAACCCAGCCTCGGCCGAACTGCCAAACAGAAAAATAGCCAGGCGTTGTGGCGTGCAACTGTAGTCCCAGCTACTCAGGAGGCTGAGGCAAGAGAATCGCCTAAGCCCAGGAGTTGGAGGTTGCTGTGAGCTGTGTGATGCCACGGCATTCTAAAAAATTTGGCTTTTTCTACACTTACTGTGCTCCATGAGTCTGGACAGATTACTACAAGCTGGCAGAGCCAATGAGGCTGAGAAATGGAAAGGATTAAAGACATGAGAGGTAATTGACCTATTGATGTTAAATGCTTCCATGCTATTACAGATGTGGCCCGCACAGTTTAGAAACACCTGTAACTAAGCTCAATCTTGTCCTCAAGGATATTTATAGTTAAGTAAAGAGTGTAGCCAACCAATCTGATATCAAGTGCTCACTCTCTCACTTATTATACTGATGCTTTAACTCCTCTAAGCCACAGCTTAGCTTTAGCAAAATAGAGAGAAGCTGCTAAGGAGACTGGGAGGTATTTAGTTAGTCTTGACTGTTATTCAACAAATACTTACAGAACATTACTAGATTTTACATATAACACCAGGGATGAGATGATGAAGATGCAAAGGCAGACCCTGTATTCAAGGGGACTAAGAAGTGGTAGGGACACAGAATTATAAGGCACTATAATAGAATATGTTAATGACTATAATTATAATGTGTAATGGGTGAAAAGAGGAAGTCCAAGGATGCCTAGAAGAATAAAGGAACTCTTCACAAGGAACATAACCTTGGACTGAGGCTTTGAAGATTGAAATAAGAGTATATTAGAGATACTACGTAGGGGGAGAATTCCAGACAGAAAGAAGAATGGTATAAATGACATAAAGATATAAGAGTAGTTTTGGCAAGAGATTTATAGAAAGGCAATATTAAAGAGCAGCTATAGAAAGTTACGTTTGTCAGGAAGTGAAGGCCAGAGAATGAAAAGACTGACAAGCCATGCCAAAGTATTTGGTATTTTTCCCTGAAGGTGATGAGGAGTCAATGAAATATTTTGAGTAAGAAGCTAATGTAATGTGTGCTTGGGAAAGATAATTCTTGTAAGATTTTTAGAGGATGGATTGGAAAAGGGTAAAAATGAAGGAAGAGATAACATTGAGGAGGATATTCAATAGTATGGGTAAGATCTGGTGAGAATGGCAGGAGGGATGGAGACAAAGTTAGTAGATTAAGAATTTTCTTCTGGAGTAGGACGAATAAATACGTGTACAAATTGAGTGTGGGAGGGGGGAAATCTAGACGCTGTTTTAGGTTTAGGGCTTGGACAAATGAATGAATGGTAGCTATTACTTAGCAAGATAAGAAATTTCAAAAGAAGCAAGTAGATATGAGGAGATTATGAATTTGATAATAAGCCTCCAGAATATAAGGTATTTATGGGATGGTCATTTGGAAATGTAGAGTATCTGAAAAGAATCTGAAAATAGTCAATAAATTGTCATTTATCTTCCTTTATGCACCAAGAATTTTTATTGTTATTGAACATATGTAAATGAAACGAAGTGAAATAATTGGTGTTTTACTATTTAACAACTAATTCTTTTCTAGAGATTTGGCTCTTCCCTTTGCCTACATGGTCCTGCCTTTCTAATCCTTCACATAGCTTGCTCCTTTTGCCCTTGTAATCTTGATTTGAACATCTAAGTTAGGTCTTCTCTGCCCATGACAAATTACAATCCTTCTCCAACTTATGTATCATATCTTTCTATTCATGAACTTCATGGAAAATTTCTCAATTTTCAAGTAAATAATTCATAATGATTTATTTACTTATTAGCTTATCTGCCTTTCCTGCTAGATTCTAATCTAAGGTCTACATTGAATAAATGAATGAATGAAAGAATGAAATCAGTAGACTGTTTTTCTTTGAAATTACTTATCCAATGTGTGGATATAAAAACACTTTAGCTTCCTCATATCACAAACATATGCAACACTTACATTGTTTTCTGCTTTTGCATATTTCACTTCTAAACAGCTCAGAATAAGGCAGAGAAAGAAGAAAAAGTTCAAAGAACAATGGTAAAATTGTGAAATTGTCTCACACATCATAATTGTAGCAGGAAAACAAGGCTCAATGGAGAAAAGCACCCAAACACCTATCCTGCTTTATCCCTGTCCTTTTATAGAGTTTACAGAAAGGCAGACAAAGGAATTATTTATTGTCCCTTATTAGAGGTTTCAAAGCATGTGCAGGCTTTACAGAAATGGAAGTGAGTGTTAGTTTCAAGGTTCCAGGAAGCTAAGTTTTTACAAATTCTTAAGAGCTAAGTTACCATGGGGAGGACCTTGCAGGAGTGAACTTGAGTTTCTGCAAGAAGCTTTTCATCCTTCTAGATCACAACATAATTTTCCCAAGTATCCTCTCTCAATAATAAGCACCTGAGTGTGCACCACCCCATAGAAAATGTATTGACAATCAGAATTCTAACCAAAATTATGAGCCAACAAGGAAATATCCCCCAAGAGCAATGAAAGTCAAGAAAATACTACTTGAGCATCTATTATAGGCAAACCTCTGTGCCATTCTTGTCAGGTGATAAAAGAATGATTTAAAGCACAGTGCCTTTCTTAAGTGAATTTACAATTTAGTAATGATAACACGAAAATTACAAAAGAGTAAACCATATGACAGAATGTGAAACAAACTGTGAGAGATGTTCAAACAAAGCACCATCAAAGAACCATAAAAGTCCTTCCTCAACTAAGCAACGTGCTTTATTAAAAAATGGTGGCATCATTTCTAATTCAAACATAGACAAAGTAATAAGCCAGAGAGTAGAGGAGTGATTCAGGTCTTGGGAATTTGATTTTATCCTTGTAAACATACACACCCAAGAGCAGACAGAAAGAATGCAATCACAGGATCAGAAAGCACAGAGTAAGTTCATGGTCCTTTAGTACATGTTAAGAATCCACATCAAATTTTTGTGAGTTTTTAGACAATTTTATGAAAGTAGATTTAATGAAATGTAACAGTGATTTAAGAATCTACTTTTAAAGAATTCCATATTTCACCGAGGTAATGATAAATTGTAACATAAATTACTATGCTTTGATTATTTTTCTTCCATGTTACTTTTTTAAATCTCAATATATTAGGGGGTTAAAAATGTTTTGAGTTACATGGATAGAATTTGAATTTCAAATACACAAAAAGATCCATAATGCCTGCAGCTTGAGAAATTATGCTTGAGATTTTTATACTTACAGTCTTTTTGCTGCTAATTTATCACTTTAAAAATACAAGTCAATGGCCAATTCACTTACATAATGATGTAAGAGCAAATAAATTTCACCCCAGTTTTCTTGGTTCTGAACTGACTGATGAAAAAGAATTTTGTAAAAGTAAATAGAGTATGAAGACTTTGAATGATGATACATTAAATAAGGTTTCAATGAGATAGTCATCTTTATCACGAATTTCACAACTTAATTGTCAAATCACTCCTTTCATGACTTTCCTTCATGTTGAATTTTAATACATCAGAACTTTATTATTATTATTATTATTATTTTAGAGATAGAGTCTCATTTTGTTGCCCTTGGTAGACTGCTGTGGCATCATAGCTCACAGCAACCTCCAGCTCTTGGGCTTAGGCGATTCTCTTGCCTCAGCCTCCTGAGTAGCTGGAACTACAGGCACCTGCCACAATGCCCAGCTATTTTTTTGTTGCAGTTTGGGTCGGGCCAGGTTTGAACCCACCACCCTCGTTATATGGGGTCGGCACCCTACTCACTGAACCATAGGCGCCGCCCACATTAGAACTTTTTAAACCTGAGGAAGTAATTCTGTAGTAAAAATTTAAATTTAAAATCTTACTTCTTCTACAAGCTACTCTCATGCTAAAATTTACAATAATGCTAATAACAACCGTGAATATTACTTTTAGCTTAAGTTCCATGTTTGCATCCTTTCACAGCTACTGATTTGTGACTTAAACATTTAATGCAGTCATTTGATTATGAAATAGATTGTTTTACTTCTACCATATTAATTATAATTATTACTTTAGCAACTTTCCTTATATTTATGATTTCATTCCATTGTATATTAACTGGAAAAACTTAATGGTATTAATGGCTCTACTCTGTTAATAGGGATCAGTAACACACTGTCTTTAGAACTTCACTCATCATTTTTTCCTCACATTTTCATTAACACAGTTTGGGAGGCCGAAGCAGGAGGATAACTCAAAGTCAGGAATTTAAGCTCAGCCTGAACAATAGAGTGAGACCTCATCTATACAAAAAAATTAAAGAGAAGACATCAGCCGGGCATGGTGTCTGGTGGCACATGCCTGTAGTCCTAGACACACAGCAGGCTGAGATGGGAGGATTGCTTGGGCCCAGGAGTTTGAGGCTACAGTAAGCTATGATTGCACTCTAGCCTAGGTGATTGAACAAGACCTTTATCTCTAAAAACATAAATAAAATAAAATAAAACTTTATGTACTACATTGAGTTACAATGATGAACAAAATTGAAGATACAGGAATTAGGTTTGTAGACCTGTTGATTTGTAAATAATTTTACTCTTTCATATCACTTCTTTCCCCCTCCATTCATTTAAAGTCAAAATATGTATAAATTTTAGCTTTTTTCCAGATAGTATCCATTTATAATTGTATAGCAAATGGATTGACAATTGGCATGCCTAAAATTACAAGTGTTGGAACCTTCATCACACTGAAATTTACCAATGGTTTTCTATTGATTGATCATGCAGCACTTCTGACTTCTGTTGGACCCTAATTGACATTATTCTTCTAAATTTGGGGAAAGTATCACATTTGTCAGTATTTAAATTTTCCACTCTAGCTTTATATTCTCCTTAATGGAAAGAGGGGAAATTTTTCAATATATTTTTAGTTTGTCTTATCTTCATAACGAGCACAGAGAGGAAACATCAAAGGTTTTCCTTTTGTGGAGTGCAATTAAGGGAGAAGTAGAATTAAAGGTGAGGCTAGTTCCTTGGGCAAGTTCTGTGTATAAATGCTACCCTCCATTTCCCAAATATGTTCCTCATAAAAGACAAAATATCACACTCTGTATACAAGAAAAAATATATCTTTAGTTTAAAGTGGTATACTCTTGAAATGGACTGACCTTCATTCATTTGAAGCAGTTAGTACATTCACTTCTAATTCACTATTGAAAAATACCACATTAATACTCACTGACTTTAATCATTACCATATATAAAGTGATCCTACAATTAAGCAAGAAACCAACACCTATTAGAACATTAGGCAGATATGACCAGGCAGTTCACACAAAAAAATAAAAACACAAAAAATACATATAGAAGATGTGGAACTCATGCAAAAGAGGAGAAATACAAATTATAACTACATTGAGATACCATTTTATATCTTTTCAATTGGCAAAAATAAAACGTATTAGAACCTCTCTATTTTGAAGCTACAGGGAAACATGTATTCTCATAGACTATGAGTGAGAACATCCATTGGGAGAGCCCCTATCGAGCTCAATCTGGCAATACTCATCTAATTTACAAATACATGTGCTGCTTTGCCAAACAACTCCACCTCTGGGAACTGATCCTACACATACACATACATGTGTGCCCATGCCACACAGACCAAGGTTTTCAGGTTATCACTTATCCCGACCCCTCTTGTGGTTAGGTATGACCATACCACTAAATGCTTCCCAGTGAAATATAAACACAGGTCATGGGTACCTATACTAAAGAACCTATAAGAATGCTCCATTCTTTCCCCCTCCTCCTTATTGAAAAGGCCACAATCAAAGTGACCTTGGTAGCCATGTTTTCTATTCTGTAACTGTCCTTTATGATTTTTGATTAGAATTGACATGCTAACATAATAAGAATGTACGTGTCCCATACCTTCGCAATGTGAAACTGATGTTATTACAGATAGAAGGTGAGACATGCAAGACTACAGCTGGAGGGAAGTGGATGCGTCTAAATGTTTTCATTTTACATCATAGGGAATCAAGAGATACCTTCTAAAATTGATAAAGAAATGTGTCAAATGTGTGCTTATGTAAATTATGAAATGTAATACGGGTAATCAAAAATGGCTTTTACTAATCCCTATTTGGAAGAAAAGGGTGATATATGGCATAACGCAGAGTCAATCCACATTGGGTTAAAGATGATGAATCAAAAAACAGAGAGAGAAACAAATGAATCTTTTAGAGTTACTAAGGAATATCCTGCAGTGCTGAAAACAGAGACAAAAGCCATTACCATTGAGGAATAAAGGTTAGCAAGTACTTTGGCCTTTTTATCCTGTTGAATTCAAGTATAATTTAATTGAATGATTTTATTTAAAAGCAGGTAAGATTAGATCTCCAGTTTCTGAACATCAGTACTACTGAATGAAAGGACATTGGCCCAGCCTATGGCTTGTTCTCTCCTGTGATCCAGCAAGACCACCTGCCTAGGGACTATATTCTTAAACGACAAAATAGCCTTCCTGTGTCACCTGAAGCTATTAAGATATTATTGATAGAAGTCAGGTTTTTTATGATCTGTGGCACCTTAAAATGGTTTTAAAAATCTGTTATGCCCAGAATATAGTTAGAATGGAACTTTCAAACTCCCTAACCGCATGCAGTGTTCATCTTGCCATACGGTAGTTCTCTTTCCAGTTTGATGGCCCAGCAGCCATCCTAGAAATAAAAGCTCTTTAGAAACCTAATAAAGCGTAAAACATTCAATTGCCATTTCAAACTTCTAAGGGAAAAATAAGCACAACTGGCAGCAAAACTAAATTTTACAAGGACAAAAAAGTTTGACTTTAAAAATGAACCAGTAAGCTCTTTGACAACATCACTAAACTCTACCTCACCAAAGAAGAGAGGTAGATACAATTTTTGTAGTTTAAAGATCTTGATATAAGTGCAGAATTAATACCACCAAATTTCCTCACATACTTCCAGATCATTAATAGAAAAAATATCTTGGGCTATGAATAGAAAAATAACAACTGTTTTAGATAGAATATTTTAATTATGGCATTTTCCACTTATCCCTTGCCAAGACACACAGTGAAGAGAAAAGAAGCCACAGTGTAACATTGCAATTATGAGACAGAAATTCAGAAAAATACACTAATTAGGAGTAGGGCAAAGATGATTCTGTCTGTGAAAATATGAATTGAAGAATATTCTGAAAGCTTTTCTCATTTTAAAGTAAACATAGTGAAGAAAGCAAACTAAACTAATAAAGTTCACTCATTCTTTCTGGAATCTGCCTGGTTCAGGTGGAGATTATTTATAATAAGCATACCAATTTCATATAAGTATCTTCTTACAAAAATGCCTTGGAATGCTGCAAGAGAGTTTGAATATTATCCTCTAAATTTTCAAAATCTCAACCAAGGTATAAGAATCAGCTAAACAAATACAGGTTGATTTCATGAGGCTTTTATTTTTAAGCCCAAGGAGCCTTTGAAGTAAGTAGTTAGACTTTTTTAAGTGTCTTTCAGTCTAGGTCTTTGGCTTACTTTTCTTTTTATTTTGAGCCCAGTGTTCCCAGTGGAATGTTAATATATCTTTGTTAAAAAGTAAGACAAAAAAAAAAAAAAAGAAAGAAACATGAAAGGAAGGGAGGGAGGAAGAGATGAAGAAGGGAAGAAAAGAAGAAATGAAATGTAGGGAAAAAGAAATGAAATAATCTGACAGCTATGCCATGTTCAATTTCTTCTGAGAATTGCTCAAACATAGCATGTCATTTAAATTCATATAAATAGAAACTGATTAAATCAGAGGAAAGAAGGGTGAAATATATCAATTAAATGGCAAAGAAGGAAACATTGCACCTGAGGTTCATAAGTTAGAATTGCTGGGCATGCTACTTTCCTAAATTGTGCCATCCTAATAGTGATGGCAAAAAAAGACACTAGGACATATGTTTGACTAGCTCTTCATATTGATAGAGTATCAAGACCAAAATTTAAAAACAAATTATCCAGTCTTCTAGATGCCTTATCACATAATTGACTGATAAACATCTGTGTAAAGTCAATTTTGTCTTTCTGATACCAGGTTGCAGCAGTGTCTGAGGGATTTTTTTCTCAAAAAGCACAAATATGAATTTAAAGAGAATATTTTGAAAAATGAAAGTGTTCCTGGGGGCCAGAAAGTATGAGGAAGGAGAAATATAATCACAGTGTTTTACTAAGAGAAATGGGAAACCAGGAGCTAATTTGTGGGCATGGAGATGGAATACCAAGTTTCTGTATATCACTCTTTTATAATATTTGTATGCTCTAGAAAAGAGCATTCTTCATATTAGTTATTTAATTTTTTCTTCATAATATATTTTCCAAAGCACCTACCACCTGGTTACTTTAAAAAGAAAGGTTACAACTTTAATAACTGAGAGAAATCAAACCTAAAATGCAACACAACCTAAAATACAAAACAATGAAGTGGAAAAATTCTCATGGAGACAAATTAGCTTATAGATTTCCCTTTCCTCAATATGGTTGGAAAGGAATACTGCATGTCCACCTGGATGATTTCCATGTAGCTTATAATACCCATAACTTGTTCATTTAATCAAAAGATCCTGAGAATTTTTTTAAAGGACATTGATAGCACAAAATATCATTTGAAATAAGAGTTTTATTCAACTCACAGATTTTTAAAATTTCTATTTAGGCCATTTATAATATGTGTGAAAATCACAACTGGTGGCAGAGATATGGTTATGTATTGATCACTACATACAAGGCAAATGCTGACTTTTTAGCATTTATGATAAGCAATATGATAAAGCTGTATTTGCTGTATTTGCTACTACATACAAGGCAAATGCTGACTTTTTCCAACATTACTCAACTGCACTGGCAAGTCCACACCTCGAGTCCTTTATGGTTATTAGGAAACTGGGGAGAAATAAATTATTGTCATTTTCAGTGAAAATAATGAGAACCCTACTAACATCAATTCCAATTTTGATCAGGCTCACAAAGCAAAACTGAGATTACACATTTCAAAAGTCTCCAGTTTGTCTCAATGAATTGCACAAATGACCATTAGGGGCTTAAAAATGTAGCTCTCAATGCTAGGCTCCATGACCAGACAGAGTATAACAATTGTGGGAAGTATTAGTTAAATTCTGAAAATTGTTTCAACTTCATCTAAATCCTGCCAAAAAAGAAATAATTCCCTACCCTTTTGACATTGAATATTTAGATAAATGGAGTTAAAGTAAACTAGATTCACTAAGTAGTTTCTTTTTATATTGATATATAATAGATGTACACATCTATGAGGTACATGTGATATTTTGATATTTGTGTAATGTGTAATTATCACTTCAAATGTTGATCTTCTCTTTATGCTGGGAACATTTGAATTCTTCCCTTCTAGCTATTTTGAAATATACAACATATTATTAACTATACTGGACTATCGAACACTGGGTCTTATTCCTTCTATCTAACTTTATTTTTGTTCCAATAAGTCAACCTCTTCTATTCTCCTCTCCCCTTTACCCTTCTTACCTTACAGTAACCACCAATCAACCCTCTATCTTCATGAGATCCACCTTTATAGTTCCCACATATGAGAACATGTGATACTTGCCTTTCTGTTCCTGACATATTTCATTTAACATAGTGATTTCCAGTTCTACCCATGTTGCTACAAATGATAGGATTTTATTATTTTTATTGCTGAATGGTATACCATTGTATATATGTACTACATTTTGCACCCACCCATCCATTGATGGAGACTTAGGTTGATGCCTATCTTGGCCAGTGTGAGTAGTGCTACAAGTAACATGAAAGTACAGATGTCTCTTCAATATATTCATTTCCTTTTCTTCTACATATGTACTCAGCAATGGAATTGCTAAATCATAAAATAGTTTTATTTTCAGGGTTTTTTTTTTTTTTTTGGAGGAACCTCCATAATGTTCTCTATAGTAGCTGCACTAATTTACATTCCCACCAACAGGAGGGCTCCCCTTTCTCTACTTACATTTCAGCATCTGTTATTAGCTGTCATTTATTTATTTATTTTTCTTTGTATTAAATCATAGCTGTGTACATTAATGCATTTATGGGGTACAATGGGCTGGTTTTATATACAATTTGAATACAACAAACTGGTTAACATAGCCTTTACCATGCTTTCTTAATTATTGTGTTAAGACATTTATACTCTACACTTAATAGATTTGACTTGTACCCTTGCAAAAGCTAAATAGTTATATGACTCAGTAATCACACTAC